>OMLP01024277.1:32277-59812 GCA_900302685.1 Spondyliosoma cantharus | reverse complement strand
CCGCCCAGACTCAAACCAACAGCCAACTGCCATTATCCGACCACTCTGTTGCCTGTTTTCTGACCCGTTCGGCAGAAAAGTTGCATTGAACACACCGCTTCGACGTGCTGCCGACTCCACAGTAGCGTGTACGTTCTGCGCTTGCGCGAGATGCAGTAAGCAGGTGGCGCTACATGAAAACAGGAAATGATGGAACGGAGTGCATAGAAAAAGCGCACACAGTATTCCACCCCTCCCACACACTGTGTTGATTCACTAGCACACTGCCAATCAGAATGGTCATACAGCTAGCACACAACCAATCAGAGAATCCAATGGCTCAGACGGCCGACAGCCAACCTCCTCAGACTTCACATGTTGAATCGGAGCAGACAACGTCCGAGTGGCTCCGAAAGCTTCCAATGCAGCTGAACACACCGAACATATTTGTTTGGTGTGTTTGTGTGTTTGTTCACTGCCCAAATTCGTGCGTCACGTCACATGTTTACGCCTACCCCAGTGGCGGCCAAGTGGCGGCTTTTGGAAAAAGAGGAATATTACGCCTCGTTTTTAGATAGAGAAGGCGGCAATTTGCCGGCCTTACATTGGAGCAAATGTGCCGCCTTCTGTATCTAAAAAGGGCTGTTTTAACTCTAAATGATTGCAGCTGACTTTATAGCCGTGTAGTGAAAGCAGCAGCTCCACAAAAGCTGCAGTCCCATCACTAAAGCATTCAGCCACTCTTTGTAGTACAAACGTGTGAGTTAAGTCGGCATTAGTTATTCTAATGTAATTTATTGTAATAACAAATTTGATTACATTTAAATGCATGTTTGTCAGATGTGTTTTGAAATAAAAGACAAAGGTTGGAAAAACTCATCTGAAACATGGGTCAAGGCCCCCTTAACTATGGCAGCTGGTAGTGTTGTTGTTTGTGCTGTAAACATCCTGACATAAACCCTAATGAGTCTGATGACCACAGTCGGGGTTCTCATCATTGACCTATTAGGGTTTCCATTTGTCTGTTCTGCATTTGGAAATGTTTCTGCTGTCTGTTGCTGCACTGTTTTATCACACCAACAGAAATTGTTCATTCTGGGTGTTGTCGTTAATGTGTGATTGACAAGTCATTAATCTAATCTGCTAGAAGAGAACTAACAACAGTGGAAGGGTTATCAAAGGATAGACTTTATTTGGCAGGAACATTCAACATAAAACATGAGGAATAAAAGTGAGGAAAAGAGAATGAATATAACAGGTGTATGCAGTGCCATTCTCAGCCAGAAATGGATAGACAACAAACTGGGCTGGTAAACAAGATGTAGTTCAGAGTGTGGTGCTGCGGTTCCATTGAAAGAATTTTGTGGGTGAGTTTTTTTTTTTCCAATTGAATTATGAATTGAAACCCATTTTTTCTGTCAGCTGTAGTGCTGGGCTGACGAGTAACATTAAACAGCTTGTTATTGCACACAGAGTGAGAATAATGCCTTGTTTTGACAATAATAGCATTGAATCGATTTGGTGCTTGTAACACATAATCTGGTGTCATTCTTCAAATGTACTGATCCTCGTCAGCGTTCAGCATTGACACACTTTAATTTGGTTTCTTGTTGGGTTTAAGGTGGCAAAGCGGCTCTGTGGTATTTCTAGGTTTGTTTGTTGCTCTTGTGACTCAAACACACAGTTAAAGGATGTGGGATTTGTCTGTTACCTTTTGACTGGCTGGTATAATTTGTGATGCCACAACTGCATGGAACAGTTGTTGTTTGGGGCTTAGAGGTTGCTTGAATTATTTTCAGTGATCTTGATTTTATTTGCAATTTATCAAAATGCTTGCACACAGCATTTCTGTGCCTGGACTTCTGTGACAAACATATGAGCAAAATTGGGTGATTTTAAAATGTTATTTAACTTAAAATGCTGTGTACTAGGCTTGTGCTGATTGGCGATTGTATGGTATATTGACTATTGAAGAGTTTATTAGCTACACAGATGCATAAAATGTATCACTGATGGAAAAAAAGATGAGCAACAAGCCTCCCCCACATGCGCCTCACCCGCTGTTATGACAACATAATCATGCCTGAAAACATGCTAAATGCCGGAAGTGTTTTTTTTTAGCAACTTTGTAAAACTTATTGCTGACAAAGAAAGCAGATAACGTTGCTGGCAGAGAGAAAACAGACAGCAGAGCAAACCCCCCTCTCTGGGCGGACCGCCCAAGTAAACTATATGTGTGGGATTCACTGCCTAGCTACTAATATAGCACATTCAAACTGTCCTGCACGATTGCTGTCTTAATGAAAGCTTTAATGTTCAGTTTTTGTTTGACTTGCTTTTGGGAGGTGTTGATTCAAGTGTGAGCTCATTTTGGAGCAGTTCGTGGTACTGTTGAATTGTATTACACCAAGAGGTGTTTCTTAAATTTTGTCCACCCTGTGTCAATGAGGATAGATTAAATATTAGAAACATCTTTCCTTTTATGGCTGTAATATCAAAATATTAAGATAACCATGATCAGGGTTGTGTGGTTTTATATCAGAGTGTCAGTATTGTGTCTGCTGTATGCATCTCCATCCTCGTGGTAGATCTGTGCTGTGTAAACAGTGTTTTTGTAGCAGCAGCCTTTTGTGATGTCTTTCTTTTTTGCAGAGGAATCACATCTTCAGACTCTGACTCCACTTCTCCTTTCAGTGGATACATCTCAGAGCCAGGTTAGCATTTTGTCTGGTTGTCTGGAGGCTCATTGTTTGGTCAAAGGAGGCTCTGATGCCCAGGGAGTTGTGTAATGGATGGTGGCATCATGGGCCCATCTGATAGAGGGATTATTGCGTCTGCCCTGCACTGACGGACCTAAGCCCCTCCAGGCTGCCTGTTAATTACATTTCCAGTTGTTTGGTATGTAGCTGTAGCAGCTTTGAGAGCAGTGGCCGCTTTGCTTTGATGTGGCTGGCCCCTTCCTCGCGTACATGTAAGCTGAAGACAAACATGGCGGCAGTGGTCAAATCAGGCCATGGTGACTCAGATAGGCTAGCTTAGTGTTGTGTTTTCTGGCAGAACAGAGCATTGAGCTTTTTTTTTAGGAAATATTCTGGTGAGAGTCTCTTCTGTTTTTTACAGTTATTGCAGTTTTTCTTTTTTATTATTATTTTTAATCCAAGTGTATTTTAAGGGTAACCACTGGATTTATTTGAACTCTTGCAGTTCCATGGAGGTGTTTGTTTATGCATGCATCCCTCTTTTCAAATCTCTAGCAACTAGGACTAGCTAAATGCTGGGACTGGGCGACAAAATCAATTATCACACTATTTTTTTGTCAAATATCTGTAACGATGTTGAAACATATTATGGGGATGACTATTGGTACTTAATCCACTAGTATTTTGGTCAATAATCATCAGTAATGTGGACATAATGACGACATGGGTAAAGACAAGTATTAGAACAAGTAGAACAGTCTGGTAAGTTCAGTAATGCTGTGCTGTACTGTAATGCACCAGGAAAAGACAACACTTCTGTCATATATCCAAAATGTAAGACGATAAACAATCTTATATCACCATAATGATGTAGTATTGCCCAGCCCTACCTCATACAGAGTTTTGCTGAGTGAATGCAAACATAACTTCTATTTGTTGACAAGAAAACTCCTCAGGGCACCTTTAATAGCATCTCCTTCTGTGTTGAAAAGTGCTAAACCTAATTTTGTGGCTGCACCAGTTGCAGATCTTGTTATATTTCCAGTCCTTAGCATGTCTGCTGTGTTACAATAAAGGCAGACTCCATCTGAAAGAATATACCAAGGTGAAAGTGAATAATTCATGTTGAGTAACATGTTCAACCCCTCTGGCTGTATGCCCACTGGTAATTGGGACAACACCATTCTCTGTCTATTTTGCGCGATCTCTCTTGTTGCTATGCTACCAAAGGGGAACTTGAGTGGGCCTGGACAGTGTTTGGAATGAAAGTTGGACAGCCATGCAGTCTTCATACCTGACACCACCCCCCTTTATTTCACTGTGTGCTCTCGGCAGCATATCAGTAGCTTTATCTCCCAGTGGGAGAGCAGGGAATTATTATAGTTATAATACATATAGAATGTGATTACTCATTCGCAGTTTTTATTTTGTTGTGCCTTTTTTCCAAACCATAACCTACTCATAGACCATTCTTTCCTTGTATATGTACTGTACATTAGTGTATGTTTACATTGTGTGTGGGTGTATCAGCAATGGTGTTCCAGCTCCTTTTACCCTGCTCTTGTACAGCATGTGCCTGAGCCACTGGTAAATTACAAACTGCAATATTCTTCATCAGCCTGAGGATAAAACACAATGGAATTAAAAACATAATTGCCATTTTGTTCCTTGAGCTCCCTTCAGTTTTGAGACCATCTCAATCTGAAATGAGTAACACAAGCTCTATTAAACACCACTGTTTGTTGAAAATAACTCAAAAGGGAAGGTCAGGCTGGCTGCTATGAATAATTTGCCTCTTGCTCTCTTCTGTAATTCACTAAATAGGCAGTAGACAGGCATTTAATATCCTTGCTGCTTTATCAGGGCTCTTTCCATATAGATGGTTGGCCAGGTCACTAATGGAAGGCACCAGTGAGTTCTCAGTAATAGCCAAATGGATATGGACACTCCCATTAGTCCCAAGAAAAGAAGCTAGAAATACTTAAGACTCACTACCAGACATGGATTTACAGGTTTAGTGACCCGGCCATTGACATTGTCAAAGGAAAGAATCATGAAATTGGTGAGACGAGAATGTGAAGTTACTAACAGAGGTCAGATGTCTGGGCTGTCCTGTTAAAATACGTCAGTCCATGACTGCATCATTAAACAAGGATCAGGACAGATCTCTGCAGTGTGCAGGATTTGCATCTATTTTTATTGGACCATGATAGAGATATCATTTGTTAGAATATGTCAGAGTCTAGACCACAGACCTGAATGCTAATCTCAACTGTTATTTTTGTTTCTATTTTCAGGAGTGAACCCAGCCTTCCAACATACCTCCCCCCTTTCAGTGGGCTAAGATGAGTATTACCAGTGATGAAGTGAACTTCTTGGTCTACAGATACCTCCAAGAATCAGGTTTGTTATCTTTGTCTGCTACACACATGGACACTGAATGAATGTTGGGCCTGATACATGCATGTATTTTCTTTTTAGATTTCCAGGGTTTTTGCTGACTTTGCACATCAAAGCTGCTCAAAACAGTTGATTAGTCAATTGCAAGAAAATTAGGCAGGCAACTATTTTGATAATTGATTAATCATCTGAAGGATAATTTCACCAAAAGAAAATGTAGTTATTGTCTAGTCACCCCCATGTGGATGTGAAGTCGGTTGAAGTTTCGTTGTCCACGCATTGTTTCTGGAGCTTTACAGACAAACGGTGTTGCAGCAATAACTGAAGTAGCTAAGGACTGAAGAAAAAAAATGAAATGGCTCATCTGGCATAATCCAAGTCTCCGCATTCACTGAGATCCCAAATTGATTTGGAAAGATGTTGAAAGGACCCCTTGACGTGCTGTCAAGCTCGTGCACTCGCTTCAGTTGTAACGCTTTCAGCTTTGCAGCTTCAGTAAGGATTTCAGCTTTCAAAAGGATGTAAATAACATCTTTTCAGATCTATTTGGGATTTCGGGGCTCCTGGAGACTTGGATTATGCTTGACAAGCTTTGTGGAGTCATTTAAGTCCCAATATACTTCAGTTGCTGCTTCAGAATGCTAAAACACTGTTTTGCAATAATGCTCAAGATATATTTTGTGGACTAAGAAATTTGACAGTTGGGTTGAGTAGATTCCGACTGACTGTTCAATTCTGGTAGATTTGATCCTTTAAATCAGTTGTCAAGCATAAATGTCACATGCTGGGTCCAGCTTCTTAAATGTTGCTGCTTTCCTTTGTCGTTTATGACGGTGAATGAAGAGTCTCTGAATGTTGGACTGTTCGTTGGACAAAAATGCAATTTGAAGATGCCACTTAAGGCTCTGGGAAATAATCTATAATAATGATAATATCATTTTAGTAATCTTCAGATTAATCAGTAATGATAATGATTGGTATATGCAGCCTTAATGTGCACATCTTATTTGAGCATTGTCTAGAACAAAGACTTGTCATCCATAAGCAAAGCACATAATGTGTTTTTTGTTATGCACGGTCAAACATTTCACTTTATATGAAGCTATGAAGATCTTCAGCTCATGCTGGATTTAAATTAACATGCCCCCTTCCTTTAATGTGGGAACAAAGAATATTGCATTGGACATTTAGATATCAACATGCCATTCACTGTTCGATAGGATTTGTATCAATAATTGGAATCCTCCACTCTGTCTCTTCATTACTGTTTATTGAGACTGTCTCTGCAGCCATCTGGCAGAAACCAAGCTACTTGTTGCCCTGAGAGGTCCACATTGACATTGGCATGTCTTATTATACTCTCAAATGTCACACTTGTTATGCCAGTCGTTTTTTGTATGCGATTACTGTTGGCTTTGTTTGGATCAGACAAGACTTTTCTTTGAATATTTGTGTTGTTTGTGCACATCTTGTGCTTGGCACTCTCCCGTTGAATGAATGTGAATGGTGTTTTGTTTTCAGGTTTCTCCCACTCAGCTTTCACCTTTGGCATTGAGAGCCACATCAGCCAGTCCAACATCAATGGAACACTAGTGCCCCCTGCAGCCCTCATCTCCATCCTGCAGAAGGGGCTTCAGTATGTGGAGGCAGAGATCAGCATCAATGAGGTGAGGGCAGAGACCTGTTGTCACTGACACTTACAGATGTTTTCTGTTGCTTAATGACAAATGGACAGACACAACATGCAAAAGATTTTGCAAATGTTTGTATTGTAGAAGAATCAGGAAACACTCACTTCTATAATTGATCACATTGCTCCATGATGCGTCATTAAGTGTCTTTGTCCTCACAGGATGGTACAGTCTTCGATGGTCGACCAATAGAGTCCCTGTCGCTCATCGACGCAGTCATGCCAGATGTTGTGCAGACGCGGCAACAAGCTTTCCGTGACAAGTTGGCCCAGCAACAGGCAGCCTGTGGCAATGCAGCTTCAACCTCTGGAATGCAGTCCAACACACCAAAGAATGGAGAAGCCACTTATAACGGGGAGGAGAACGGCACTCACAACATGAGTAGGTCAACTCTTCTTAGTACTTAGTACTGAACTGACATAAAAAAAAGTATGTGATCAAAAGGTAATAAAGTGGGGTAAAAAGAAAGACAAGCATACGAAATTTTAGATGATATAAGAAGCATTTTGGCAAAAGGGTCAAGAATAAAGCTTCAACAGGGCTCCAGTGGGTCATGTGTTTTTTTCAGTTTGAGGGAAAATAAATATGGCCTTTTACGTTTTGTGAAATGGATATGGGTCATTGAAAGTGCTTTGTATCCATGTCACTTTTGCAAGAATAGAAGTTCTTCTTGATGTCTGTTTTTAAATTGTTGTTTGAGGTTCTATAAAAAACCTTCTTGTTCTCATTAAAATGCTTTCACTGGTGTAACAGCAGTAAACCTTTATGTATCTCAAAAGTTGTTGGCTCCTTGAAATGTTAGGGATTTGGGCCTAGAAAATTCAAAGTAAAACAGCTGGTGTCTTATTAGAATTCACCATATTTTGTTTTGATACTTTTAACTCACATTATCATCACCATGGCAGAATTAAAACGTTGACCTTCAGTGTTTTCTCAGTTTCAAATAGAAATGGTGCATGCAACAACTGCATTAATAAAACACAGTTATATCCACCGTGTTATATGAATCTGTATGTGGAACAGGGGTGAGAATTCAAAGACAAGGCAGCAGCTACTCTTCCCACACTGTGGTTTGGCTCCGTGCTTTCATAAGAAAGCAGCCTAGAAGTTGCATTCTTAAACCTACCAAACACAGATGACCTGCCATAATTAGCGCACAGCTTTACACTGAGAAACAACAACAGCCGTGTAGCTTTCACAGAATGTGATATCGTTCGCAGCTTCCTCTGTGAGTGAAACATGAGAGGTGTAGATCAGGTGGAACTCTAAACAAGGAGAAGAGGAGTGGATGTTTGTGTCAACACATCGCCTAGAAATTTAATTTGAATGTGTGGAAGACAACAGGAAGAGTCGGGTCTAAGAAAAGTACACAGGGAAGCTTTCACATAATCTTGAGGCTAGATTCTTTACCGTGGCTGTTTCTCACTATACTGTGATAATTGTGTGCACTCCAAGTGGGTCAGTGTTTTCAGACGGAGATAAATAAAAATAGCTCTGGCATATAGCAACCAAAACATATTGATTTTCTTTTAAGCCTTCCTGTTATTTAAAGTCAGCCCTTTACCTCCTTTAACATTAGGTAACGATTCACAATCATAGAGGTAATCTATACAACTATATCTATATCTATCTATACAACTCTTAAAGGGTTACCTTATTCTGGTATTTTAATGGTCTATGGTTACATATTTCTGTGTGTGACACGTTAGTTCAGACCCAAACTAATAGTTTACCAAAGCTGTGTTTGTAAAACATGTAAAAATAGAGCCCAGGTTTAAAAATACCAGAATCATCCTTTAGGCTTGCTGACAAGTGTCGGCATGTGTGTTTGCATGCATGTGTTGATGCATATATAAATATGTGTGTGCCCACTCTCCTCAGATAACCACAATGAGCCCATGGAGATGGATGTAGATGTGGAGATACCAGCCAGTAAAGCCACGGTGCTGCGAGGCCACGAGTCTGAAGTGTTCATCTGTGCCTGGAACCCTGTCAGTGATCTGCTGGCCTCAGGGTGAGTCTCTGTCTGTGCTGAAACTGATCTTAATTCATGCTGGATGAGTCATATTATATTGTATGCACGCTTTGGCTTTTATTTTGGAAGATATATGGCTTTATAAGATCCATCGCTGACAGCTTATGTTCCTATAATCTTTTGACCTCCCTCCTGCTGTGTTGGTATTCTGTTTAGCTCGGGGGACTCCACCGCTCGGATCTGGAACCTGAACGAGAACAATAACTCCAACTCCACCCAGCTGGTGCTGCGCCACTGTATCCGAGAAGGTGGCCAGGATGTCCCCAGCAACAAAGACGTCACCTCACTAGACTGGAATGCAAGTTCCTGATCATCCGTCCACATGTCTCCTGTTCTAGTTTTACCTTATGGGAAACGGACTGAGCAGCTGAGGATGGTTAAATAACAGCTTTGTTATCTTTTCCTCCAACAGAGCGATGGGACTCTCCTGGCAACGGGCTCGTATGATGGATTTGCTCGCATATGGACAAAGGATGGTATGTCCTCCATCGTTCCAACATGGTGTTGTTTCATTAGGTTTCTGGCGTTGTGAATAATGCAACATCTGTGACATGTTCTGGAGGGATCTTTTCTACAAGAAATTAATATGGGTCTTATCCATTAGGAAATCTGGCAAGCACCTTGGGGCAGCACAAAGGGCCCATATTTGCACTCAAGTGGAACAAGAAGGGGAACTCTATTCTCAGTGCTGGTGTAGATAAGGTATGTCAGACAGTTTTTGTTTATTTTAACAGACACAAAGAATAAAAAAGCTCAAGTAAACATCTTTAGAATATCTGTGTTTTTTGGTGTCCATAAACTTTAAAGCAAACCTCACTGTGTTCACAGTTAGTCTTCTTTACGGTATAAAGTCGATACAGAGAGAGAACCCTGAAATTGTTAATGTCTTATGTGCATATGCATATGTTATTAGATATTTCACAATATTATATCATAGCGTCGTTTTAGCATGGAGCCAATCTATTAGATAGAACTTTATTAATAATTAAGTGGGACAAAATTGAATCTGTACAAGTTATTTACATTAATTGCAGTTTTTGTGCTACAGTGACGTGTTATTTTGTGCATTATTCTTTGAAAATAAAGCTGTGTATCAGAGAGAAGTTGAACAGGCAGAGAAAAGAAATTCAACTTACAAAGACACACACCAAGGACGATGACTATGACGCTAGATGCATCAGTTATGTGTTTACCCTACCTTCCTATTTAGCGTTTAATTCAAGGCCTGGCATTCCTTTGGAGTACCTCTTAAAAAGCCTTTAATATGTCATTATGTTTATAATGATGCATGCAGAAACGCCGTATTCATTTGTTGAAATGCTCCATTTCATTTTCTAGACGACAATCATTTGGGACGCACACACGGGAGAAGCCAAGCAGCAGTTCCCTTTTCACTCAGGTAAAGCAAATTCACTGTGTATCCACAACAATAAGAGCTTATTATTGCAGATAATAAATAGGATCCAAAATGTTTCCTGCTTGGGCTCATAAACCTCAGCAAGCCCTTAATGGCCCTGTGCATTCATTTGTTTCACAGCCCCAGCACTGGATGTCGACTGGCAGAACAACACCACCTTTGCCTCCTGCAGCACAGACATGTGCATCCACGTATGTCGCCTTGGCAGTGACCGGCCCCTCAAGACCTTCCAGGGCCACACGGTAAACAGCTTTTTCTCGGTCGCTCATCTGACCTCATACCACGATCGCTCCCTTGCCAGTCAAGCTAACAAGTTTTTGTGTTTGGCAGAATGAAGTTAATGCCATTAAATGGGATCCATCGGGCATGCTACTTGCCTCCTGCTCAGACGATATGACCTTAAAGGTAAGACTGGTCCTCAGTCTGAGTGGTTAGAGACAACAGACGTGAGTGGTGATTTTTATTCAGACATATTTTGCTTTTGCAGATTTGGAGTATGAAGCAAGAGTCGTGTGTCCACGACCTCCAGGCTCATAGTAAAGAGATCTACACCATCAAGTGGAGTCCCACAGGCCCCGGCACAAGCAACCCCAACTCCAATATCATGCTTGCCAGGTGGGAAATCTCTCACACAACGCACATTTACAGGTTTCAAACAAAATATTGTAAGTTTGGAAGATGCACTAATAAGGGTGGAAATATGCTTAAATTCAAATGTACTCCTAAAAAAATGATAATGATAATGGGACACTTGACATAGCCTAGCATTCAGAAGAAAGCCTGTTCTTGTTATTATCAATCTAAATCCTGACCCCGATGTGCATGCATGTGTAAACGTTCAAGTACGACAGGAATTTACAGCCCTTACTGACAAACCCATCATACCATAAAGTTCACATTGGAAATAAAGCTGTCATCATCACCACTTCCTGGAAGGATCTTGATAATCTAAATGCCACCGTTGAACTGTACGTGTGCAGTACATTTGAATTGACTTCAGTTTTGCTCCAGACATTATATCCTTATGAGTTCACTTTAATTTGTTGCCGAGGGCAACCGTAGAAGATTAGCCCTGACTATTTATACCTGGGTGAGGAAGATGTGTTAATTGAAATCCTCCTCCTTTATATCACCATTGGATTTTCAACAGTATTTCTGTTCTAGAGTCATAGAGGCAGTTTGTCACTCTAAAAAAAGAATTCACACATTTTTGGTGTAGTATCAAAGTGTGACCTTTTGTGTGTCGTGTTTCTGCTTAAAGAAGTTCTGATTGATGATGTTTCTGTGATGTTTCTACTTGTTAGAATTGTGAGGACAAGATGTTCTGATGCAGAAACAACCAACACATGATAATGATCTAAAGCTTCTGGCGTTTATTCACTGCAACATAAATCCTTGGAAATAATGAACTATGCTGTTGAGAGGCATCTTGCAGGCAGGTTACAGAGTTGGAGTTTGGATAATTTTAATGACTTGCAGAGATTTTTTGCTGACACAGATCAATGTTTTATCTTACAAATACATTTTTAAAAAAGTCCTTGGTGCTGCTCTAATCTATGCACTTTCTTTTCCCACAGTGCCTCTTTCGACTCGACAGTACGACTTTGGGATGTCGAGCGGGGGGTTTGTATTCACACTCTGACCAAGCACCAGGAACCCGTCTACAGTGTTGCCTTCAGCCCCGACGGCAAGCACCTGGCCAGCGGCTCCTTTGATAAGTGTGTCCATATTTGGAACACCACGGTGAGCGTCTGATTTAAACGGAAGAAGATTAATCGTTATCGGTAAATCGTGACAGAGTTGATCATTTATGTGTTTGCACTGTTGTTCCAGACCGGAGCCTTGGTGCACAGCTACAGGGGCACTGGTGGGATCTTCGAGGTGTGCTGGAACGGCACTGGGGACAAAGTCGGTGCCAGCGCGTCAGACGGCTCGGTATGCCTAATAGTTTACAACAATTTGCAGCTCACCTATTTATCTCCTTTTTTAGGTTTTAGTGCCAATACAATCAGCTCAGAAAATGTATGTCTAGTACCAAGAGAACAACAAGTAAAAACATGTTGCTTGTAATGTATTATTAAAGCTGCCTTCTTTCTCCCCCTTAGGTTTGTGTTCTTGATCTCCGAAAATAGCGGACCTGAGACTTTGATGATGAATCCTGGAATGTGCAGCAAATTGCCTTCTTCTGACATCAGCAAACAAACTGTCACTGCTCGAGAAGAGCCGTAAGGTGGAATGAAACAAAACCAGTTTACCACAGCAGCTGCTGAGGAGCCGACACCAGCTGACTCCAGTGCACCTTACAGTTTGTCGTTGTGTGTTTTATGATACGCCTATTTGAAACACGTCGGTCAAGAGATCCCCAAGACTGGACTGAATCCAACTCCCTGGGTGCATCCACGTTTTAAAAGGTTTCTAATGAGGAAGTGCTGCGATCCCTCCGGGCCTCTGGTCCAGCTGTTATCGGGGTGAAAGGGTGGAAACACAAAGATGAGTTTTATATAAAGAGAAAAGTGTTAATGAGACACACGTGTTTGGCTGTAAAAGGCAACGAATTGTGAAAGAAAGGTCGTGGTTTTAGATTTCCCTCTGAGCAAATGTTACTTCATGGGACGTGATAAAAGTAACGGATGCTGAAGCACTGGTTTGACAGTGGACAGGATGCTGAACTCTACTCAGTGGATAATAGTTTGTTTCAAGAGTGCTTCTTGCTTTTTTTTTGGTCTATTTTCCACAGATGGACTTTTGAAAGTCAAAACTGAATGTGCCGCTGTGAGGTTAGTTCTTATCTCACGTTTAACACCAGGAAAACCTGCCAAGAAACAGTCCTAACCTCCTAAAATGACCTGCTAAGGTCACTTGAGATTAGAAAATGTCATTTTGTGGACAAGATGTGAAAAGTGTGGTTTACAAAGAGAATTGTCTCCCTTTTTTGGATGTAAATTTAAGAATGTAAAGATATGTAAATTAGATTAATACACAGACTTATATACTGTGTATATATGTTTATATACAGTACACTTTATTGCCATCCTGTAGGGGCTCATTAATGGCTAGAGCGGTCACATCTTTGCTGACAAAAACGTGATGAGAACCCTTTTTAAATGAAGCGCATGTCTCATCAGCTCCTTTTTTTTTTTTTTTTTTTTATTAAACACAGTCTTTTTCAACTGGGCCAATCACATCCGGCGCATCAAGTTCTTTTGTTTTTCAGCGAGTCGCAAATGGCACTGACGCAGATGTGTTAAGCAGCTTTGCTTTCCAGTACTGATCCCTGAAAGCCACGGAGGAAATGTGCACCTCGTTCACCTGCATTCAGGGAATCCTCTGGGGGGGGAAGAGTCATCACAGTCCTCTGCTAGATTTCTGCTTTAACTGTGTATTGTATGTGGAACAGGACATCATGCAGGAAAACAACTACTGCTTGATTAGCATTACCATGGTTTCTCTTTGGCACTTTCCTCTGAACAATCTACTGAAAATTCAGAGCACATTTTGGCCAGAAGGTGGAGGTGTGGAGGTCAAGCAAAAAGTCCTGCTGTTGCTTTGAAATAAAAAATAAAAAAGTCCCACCGAACGCTGCCGGATGATCAGATTTGGTCAGATTTGAAATGCCTGTGTCGTGGGCAGTAAGTCTGCCTCCCTCTACTTAGTGGGATCTCATGTAAAAGATCTTCAAACTAACTCGCCACCACTTTGATTTGCCTTTTCTGGTCCTTTTTCTTTTCAGTCGACTTCTGCTTGAGCTATGTGAAGTGCACTTTTTGTAATGGGCGGTTCAGCAAATGTTCAGATTTTGCTGAAAGTGAAGGGCCAATGTTTTATTTTTGTCTTTTTTTTCCTCCCCCTTTTTTTAATTGTCACATTTGGATATTAAAGGTCCAGTGTGTAGGATTTAGGGTGATCTATTCATGAATTATGTTTTCATGAGCGTTTAAACACCTTAAACTAAGAATCGTGGTTTCCGTTACCTTAGAATGAGCCTTTTATATCTACAGAGGCAGCATCATGTTTTCCACATTTTAAGCGGCCGCTGTAGAGGGTGAGATGCTGTAACCTCACCGTTAGGTGCTACTAAATCCTACACACTGGTCCTTTAACGGGTGGTTAATTGTTTTCTGACTTTTTCATTTGAGAGCCATTATTGTCTGTGTCAGACTGAGAATTGGGCTGTGGGTCGGTGGCCTTTCTTGGCATGCTAAGGAGCCCAAAAATGGAATAAGTGCTGTGACAGCTTCTTTTCTCTCTCTCTCTCTCTCTCTCTCTCTCTCGGAATAAGTGCTGTGACAGCCTCTCTCTCTCTCTCTCTCTCCTTGGTCCAGCGTGCGGTCACCTGTTTCCAAGACAAAACGTTGAAGTCATTCAGTTTCTCAAATAAATCACTCTATTTTGATATCAGAAAACATGGAGACTGTGTCTTTAATTGAGTGTTTTTCAAAGCTCTGGTGTTTAAAATTGCTACGCAGCCCTTCAAAAGACAAAGAAAGTGTGACCAACGAAACCTTAAGAAATATTTGGGATATTTAATATGGTATAAAATGGATGTGTGCAAAAATACAAGATGGACAGTTGGAAATACAGTAAATTCACATTACATTCTTTGGGAGCTTAATGGAAAGATTGCATCACAAAACCAGTGTCTATTTCAATGAATTCTACAGGAGAGATCTTTCCTCCAGCACTTAAGGCACTTTTGAAAGTCAGCTATCAGTTATTCATTTTAAAAAGAATAATATATTTCTAACTTTAGGACTGTTCAGCTGCTCTACAGTCGATGTCAAACGAAACTGTGCTGCAGACAGATTTAAAAAGCTTAGGAAGAAATAAAAGGTTTGGCATCAAGAATTAGACTTATCCTGTCCCACCAACTAATGAAATCTCATGACCAGTTAATACCTGGACAATAGAAGCTAAGAGGAGACAATCTAAAACAAAAGTAGCTTATGAAAAAAAAACAATGTCACACAGGAAAAGTAGAGGGAGGCGGGTTGTTGATGACCCCAGCTAGTGCCTCACAGAGTTCTCCAAGGATTCTCCGTCAGCGTCTACATCGTCATAGTCTCGTAGCTCGCTGGAAATGTTGATTTCAACTGTACTAGACTCTGAACCTAGCAAGACAAAATAGGGGCAGGTGTTACTGCACAGGACACCTTCACAGCTTATAAAGCTAGTGATCCATTGAGATATTCACACATCCCTTCATCATAAAATGTGTGCATGGATTCACAAATGTATTTTGGGAATTGTATCATGCAAGTGCAGTTTTTCAATGTGGACATTTTAATTACATTACATCTGAGCCATCTGAGTCTTTTTCAGTCTGTACTCGCATTTGACCGAAAAAACAGATCGAAGGCTTTATAAATGAGTAAAAAACATAAATCTTTTAAAAGATTAACTTTATTTATGACTGAATAGAAACACAAAACAGTGACTTTGTACATGATCCTCATGGTGCACAAACACAAGCTTGTATAAAACGATATAAAATGCTTTACAAAAATCATCCCAAAATACATTTCATTGTATCTCAACAGGTAGCTACTGCAAAATTCACCACAGGCATGGACGCATGTGTCCCAAACTGCAGTATAAGCTACATGGCTAGCAGGAAGAACACTTTCACGAAGTATAGAATTCGAAATGAAATCACCTCTGCACCAAATAAGGATTTATAAATAAATACTTCAATGTGCTTTTCTGCTTGAGTCACACTTAACTTAACACAGGATATGTTCACCTAAAAATCAAAAAACCCTCATTATCTAATCAGCCCTGTGTCAATGGAACATCGGGGGAAGTTTTGTTATTCATTAAACAAAAACAGCATTGCAGCATTCTCCAAAACAACTGAAGTCAAAAACTTGTAAAAAACCTTAACTAAACTAACTAAAAAAGGCCCTATACAACGTGTCCAGTGTAATTAATGTCCCCAAAAGCCGCGAGAGCTCATTGATTTAAAAAACAATTTTTTAAGCCAAAATCTTCACTGTAGCTGCTGAGCTTAAAGCGTTAGCATGTACCCCGTCTGAAGTGGGTGTACGAGCCCGACCATGTCGAGAGAGAGGGTGTAAATAATGTCCTTTTAAATCAATGGGGGATCTTGTGACTTCCAGAGACTTGGATTAAAGCTTTAAAACAATTCCCCATCCACTCCAGTTGTTCAGGAGAATGCTGCAAAACTGCTTTGATGTGAAGCTCCAGAAATTAACTGTGGACTACAAAACGGGGGATGGAAAGAAGATCTTTTAAGATCAAATCTTATCAAAGTGAGGCCCCAAAACCTTGAAACTGAAGCAGCCAAATACAATTCAGCCATCCTTAATGTGATTATTTATACCTCGAATTTCCTCTCTACCGTGACAGGTCAGAATGTCATGTGTGTAAAATCCCAATGTCATCACTCAGCTACAATAAAAGTATAAATATTGACATTTTTTAATCCAGAAAATGCAAATCAGTGTACAGCCTACATACGGCACTTAAGATTATATGCAGTGAGCAAGGACACATTTATAAAAATATAGATAAAACCAGGTAAAATATGCCTTTCTGCCAGTTAGGTACAACTAGCTACACCTAAAGCATTCTAACACAGCAGTCAAAGGCAGCACACAATGACTATAGAGTTGAACACACATCAATCTGAATGAATCTGAATTGAATCACACATTATCTGAGCAAGGTGTCCTACAAAGACTGGCAACTGAGTGTACTTAACCTGGTTTATCCACAGCATGTTTTTAACAGCCTCTCCTCAATCTGCATATCATCTTCATCATCAATAATGACATTTAAACGCTGTGATGACTTGGCACTCAAGCAGCATGCTTGACAGAAGTGTGCATACATATCAGAGTTGTGCAGTAAACAAGCATGTCCTGCTACAGTGGATTAGGAACAGTAGCAACACTGTTGTCATCTGCTTATTATTTATTAAAAGAAATGTGTAACTTTCTGTGCGATGTGCAAGTATTTTATCGTCAAACTTTTTTTCTGCTCAATATCTCCAGAGCTCTGCAGCTGAGACTAATGTTATCACAAGGATAAAAAAGCTTTTCCCAGTGGATGCCGTAGTGGTATCACTCAAGAGAAAAACACCCAGTGTTGGGGAAGCTACTTTGCAAGCGTAATTTGTAAAACTACATGTAGTTCAGCCTGGCATTAGTTTGAACAAACTACATTTCTAACCCTGGAGAAATGTAGTTTGTAAAACTACTGCTAAAAAACTACTTATACTCATTATACTAATTTATCTCAGCATTAAATAAATCAACATATGGTGTATATGAAACAAAATCTGATAGCCTACAAAAAATTCACATGCCAGCAGACGTATACCTCTCAACTTAAGTTTTATTTTTTAAAGAACAAAAGCTGACATTTTTGGTCAACAGCACAGGAACTTCAGAGGCAATAACACTTAGGCACTAGATCTAGATGCCAGAATCACTTGTTGACACGACACATGAATGAGCAGTCTCTCAAAGTTTTTATCAGACAGCCGGTTCCGCTTGGCACTAAAAACATCTTTACTAACACTAAAGCCGCTCACATGCTGCACTGGCTGGGACACCAGTGTTGAACTTCTTCAAAGAAAAATAAAATAAAATTTATATTATATAGGTCTTTTTTTAATTAAAAAAAATAAAAAAATATTTCATGTTATTGGCCAAAATTGTAGTTAAGAGTATTCAAACTACAAAAAATGACCCAAAAAGTAGTTGAAAATATGAATGTAGTTTAACTACCAGCACGTTACAGCAAATTGTAGTTAAGCTATGTAGTTCAACTACATGTAGTTTAAGTTTCCCCAACACTGATCAGATATAGAGCACAGCATCAGGAGACGCCATGTGACGGAGCTTCACCAGCCCTGATATACAGGTGAGCCGTTACTGCCACTGAACACCCGATTACCTTCTGAGAGGACGCTGATGCCGTCGGAGTGGTGCTGCCCGTTGCCCATCGTGTTCTTCTTGGTGTCCTGGACGTGACTCTGGTAGAGCAGAGTGCTTCCCACCATGGGATTGTGGCCTCCTGCGTTGGGCACTGAAGTAGAAACAGAGTCCCAGGCCAGCTCCCTCCTCCTCTGCAGACTGAAGTCCACGTCGAAGCCCGTCCAGCCGTGAAAGGCCAGCGTGTTGAGGAACGCTTGCATGGGGTTCAGGATCCCCTATAAGAGTAAAAGTACAGAATAATGTAAGGTGTTGGATAATGATAAAACTAATGCTCTCCATTCTGTTTGCTGATATTTGTCCACCCACCATGATGAACCACGTGATGAGGGCTGCGTTCCTGATATCCCGGAAGCCGTTGTCATTGATGTCTGTCTGCATCTCCAGGTAGAAGAGGAGGCTCTCGTTGATGATGTTGGGAACCCAGCTGGAATATCATGCATGAATAATAATATGTCTCAATAACATCAACAGTTGTTAATGTAACTTTATTAAACTTCTAATCATATAGTTATACAGCCGATATATCAAGCTCTAATTCTGCTGAAACAGCTGCAGAAGACAATGGTTACTTAGTCTGATGTATATTCAAGTTACAGACATGGTGTTCACTCTGGTGGATTACCTGAACAGTAAATATTAATATTAAAGGGTTGCTCCACCAATTTGACCTTTTTTTTTGCGTTTAAAGGTCTTGTAGAGTACGACTGCATATGTAAAAATAAAAAAAGTAGTATACAGTCTTTTGTGGCTCCAGAGGAAGCTGCATGTAATCTGATAAATTGCCTCCAGTGATGTCACTCAGTGGCTAATTTGCATTGTGGGTAATGCAGACACCAGGTTTTGAAGATGAGTTCGAGGGTCAAGCTTTGCACTCTTATTTAACTTATTATGGACAGTTATAATTGATCGATACAGAGGGACCAGAGATCGATATTTTTCATTCCAGGCATTCTTCTACCTTTTCAAAATCTACCACCTACACTACCCACAATGCAACACATGACAAATTGTTGGAGCTACCCTTTAATATAAAGCACTACCATTCAGGTATTCCACCATAGTGAACACCATGTCTGTACCTTGAATATAATGCAAGTTGACATTGGCCTCATGCGGTAATTCAATGCGGCCTTCTCAAATCAAACTGCTCTTAAACTGCATTATCATGAACAATTCAGAAGATATGTCAAAACAAATGCAAACCTGATGTTTGAAGCAATGATTACACAGTTCAAGCAAGTCTCAAGTGACTGCCTATCGATGTCCATACCATATACAGTCTGTTCAGCCTGAATTCAAAAACAATTCTTGACAAAAATGTTAAGAATGTGTGAATTCCGTTACCTATGGACAGAGCAATGCCAGCTGTTCCCCTCTTTTCCCAGTCTTTATGCTAAGCTAAGCAAACTGGCTGCTGGCTTTAGCTTCATATTTACCATATAACACGAGAGTACCGATCCTCACATCTAACTCTCAGCAAGAAAGTATACAAGTGTACTTTTAAAACATTTCAAAAGTTTTCATTTAAAGAACGGCAACATACCAAATAAAGAACACCAGCATTATCTTAAAGAAGCGTATTTTTATCTCAGTGGCCAGCCGCCTCTCGTTTTCGGTGTAGATTCCTTGTCGTCCTTTTAGTAAAGACGTCACTGTAGGTTGGACGGAGGGGGGAGGTGGTTAATGATGGTCATGTGTGAGAAAGTGTTTTTACATAAAGAGATTCAGGATGAGGAACTGACCTGCAGATATGGTGCGACTGAAGAAGACAGGATTGGCCACGAGGACGAGCAGCATCGGTGCGTACGTGGTGACATAGTGTGGGATGGCATGCTGGAGGCCTTGTTCGCAACTGCGTGAAAAAAGCCATGACAGGAAGAGGTTGAATGCTAACATTAGCTGTTGGCAGGTAGTTAATAGGCTATCATATAGGTGTTTCACATTGACATATGGACCAATGTTCCTGGCCAAAAGTGATGAAATGATAACGAATTCTCAAACTTCTACGTCGTCCCATCGTTTGAGCTTCCCACCCTGAGCGTGATTTCAAAGGAAGAATGGCCGGCATTACGAATATGTGGTCTTCTGACAAACAAAAAGGTTTGTCTTCTTTGTTTATCTCATGACAAGACCAGCAGATGCTGAAAGGTGCTTGATGCTGTAATAACGAAGAACAAAGAGTCTCACTCAGAGATGGATGGGTAGTAGAGCATGGCCACTCCCTCGATGCACAGCAGGACAGCCAGACCCCACGTAATCATGTGGTAGAGGATAATGGTGCTGATGGGGAAAGAAACAGAGTCATGAGACTGAGCTCACAACACATGCTGCAGCTCTGTATCTTGAGAGTGATTGTTCTTTTTCTTTTTTTTTTCTTTTCTGTGCCGGCAGCAAACATAGAACACAGACTGGGGGGATGAAAGCATATTGTTTGGCCCATTGAAACGCAAGAGGAATATTAAAATACTGTGACTCAGACTACTTTCTCTGCCACAAATAGTGAAAGAAGAAGCATTAAAGGAGAAGTTCACCCGCAAATGAAAAATAATTCTGTATCCACTCACTCCCATGCTGATAGTAAGTTGGGAAAGATTTGTAGTCGACAAAACATTCCCAGAGCATTGTAGGATTCTGCTTAACATTGGAAGTAGATGGGGACAAAAGACAAAAAACATTTAAAATATAACTAGTCTGTTGTAAGTCTCTAAAAACCCAGAGATCCCAAAATGATTTGTAAATATGTTATTTACACCCTTGACACGCGGCTAAGCTCGTGCACCTACTTTAGACTGGGTGCTTGTTAACACTTATAGCTTAACAGTTACAATGAAGATTTTGACTATTAATGTGAAGACTTTGGCTTTCAATGGGGTATAAATAACATCGTTTCAAATCAATTTGGGATGTTGGGGTTTCCGGAGACTTACATTACGCTGGAATAGTTGCATAGAACCATTAAATCCTTTTTTGTTGTTGTTTTAAAACAAGTCCTCATCTACTTCAGTTGTTTAGGAGAATGCTGCAGCCTTGTTTTGCTGTGAAGCTCCATAAATGTTTTTTTTTTTTAATGGACTACAAAACTCATCCTTCCATCAGCATAGCTGTGAGTAGATAATGACTGAATTTTCCCTTTAAATCTCTCGTAGGCAGTGACGCAAAGTGAGAGTACAGCTTGAAGCTCCGCGCTTCATCTTGTTGAGTTGATAATGAGTTGTGTCAGATGGAGGCGGAGGTTCAGAGCACCTGATTCCTGCAGATGTTTTCACCACCAGGAAGACGTCAACGGCGTAACAAAAGGTCCACCAAAAAGAGGCGCTGAAAAACAACTGGATCCACATCTATAACACATGAATTGGATACAGCATTGTTATTACCTTATAGCTAGAATCATTCTGATTATAAGAAGTATGGGTGTAATTGTGCTTAATTATTGAGGCTTATCGGTTATCTGTGCCTGTTCAGTCTCAAAGGATGCATTGTAGTAGCTTTACAGATTTCTATGCACATGATTGCCGATCATGCATTAAAGCAAATGACTGCTTTTACTCATGGAATCCTTGACAATGACCTCCCTTTCCTGTCAAATGTCAATCTCCTAGTCACACTTGAACAACAAGTATTTGCACGCTGGAAGCCTGAAGAGAACTGTTTGACAGCCGGACAAGGTGAAGCTTTGTCCTACGTACCGCGCTGCCGACGCAGAAGACCTCTGGCCAGACATCAGTGCTGTTGGCCACCGAGATGCTGTCGATGATGTTTGGCAGGCCGAGCCAGACGGATGACCTGATGATGATACCTGGCAGAGGAAAACGACACATGATCTCCAACTATAACTGTTGAGGAAATTAGGCGATTCCTGCTCGGCAAGGCAGAGGAGAGGAATAAATAGAAGAGGGCATGTGAAATGATTTAACTTGTTTGTTCTCAGAATTATTAAGTTAATTTATTAATTGGAATCAGACATGTAGTCCTTGTTATAGCAGCTTTGTATCATGGAAATATGAACTGCCTCCAGGTGTGTTTTATGGGGGTGTTTCCATTTCCTTCACCCTCACTGCGGAATGGAAAAATGGGAGCTCCCCCACAACCTTAATGTGATGCAGGCTGCACGCTGTTGTTTATTTTATTTGAGATGGTGCTTCATGCTGTTAGTTTGCAGTCGTGGAGCTACATGACCTCATCTGCCTTCTCCAAGGGCAGAGGAAAGTTATGAATGAACAGCTCAAGTGTCGGCAGTAGAATGTGAAAATAATCGACAGCCTTTTCTGTAACTTATCAGTCGCTTTACGACATGCATTTGTTTGATGATGAATATAACTACTTCTCTGAACTGCACGATATGTGATTTGAATCATTTGAGGACTTTTTTACACATCGTATTCCATCACAAACGGCAGATAACCGTTAGCTAACAAAAGGGCTACCTGTATAATTCACTGCAGCGGAAAGGAAGACTGGTGATGATTATACATGTGCTATATTGTATCATGAGGTGTGATATAATGGGGGGACAAATCATATTTATCGTCAGATCGGGGGGGCTGCTACACATGAAACAGTGGAATTACTCTTTAATAGAAATTTTATCTGTTGTGTGGATGAGTGGGGCAGGCCATGTCATGCTCGAGGCTAAGAAGGAGGCGATTTACCCAGATAGAATTATGGTATGAGTTTTGAGCCGATCTTATAGTCTGGATATCTAGAAATATGTCCAGTGGGGCCCTCCAGACAGAGTTCATCCCCATTATATTATAACTAATCTTACAGAATTGATAAATGTGCAAACACTGACATGAGATGACTTTTCAAAAAAACACAGTGAACCAGAACACTGAAATCCTAAATAAATAGGTTCCAACTGCGTATAACCCACATTATAAGGCCTGTGCTTATCAACACATAAAGCAAACAGTGCCACCATACACTAAATGTATGAAAGAAGGCAACATTCTATTGACGGTAAACTTCCAATGTTACAAATATTTTTAAAAGTAATAAGTAACTAATAAAGGCTATTTCTTTGTCGTCTGTGGACAAAGCTCCCAGACTCCCTTATAAAAATCCCAAATTTTAAGACTTGTTGCGTAAGGATAAACTTTATGAACTTTGTGAAATGCTGTCTTCAACACATTTTTGACTATTTGGGCCTATTTGTCAATTCGGCAAATGGTATACATGAAGATATTTCTGTCTTTGTGTAAAAAAACATTGTGTGTTCCAGTGATGTAGGTGCATGTTTGCACAAATTGGGTCAGGGTTAAGGAGTGATCAGGTGCAGGTGTATCCTTAATGCTACTTATCTGTATTTGTTTTTTTTTTAAGGATAGTGCTAATTTTAATGCATCCATTTATTCAGAGAGGGTACGAATATTAATTTTACGTGTTGTTATGTTTCGTTTATGTTCCTCTTTTATCATCCTGATACTGTAAGTCTACAAGTAGCTACCTGTTGATGTAAACTTGCAAATTGTGATGGAATTTGGTCACAAAAAAGAACAAGGCTGCTTTCAGCTCAACACATGCCGATAAAAAGAGAGGTTTGCAGTTGTTATGAGTCATTTCATTACTCACTAGAGAGGAGCAGGGTTCACTCTTTCTCTCTGAAATATGCTGCTTCTCTATTTTGTACGAACTTCAACAGAGCTGAGATTTGAGTTTGTACAGTTTGAAATCAGGTTTGCTGGAGAAAAGAGTGACGTTTTCACAGCCTGCTTTATTGAATCCAAATGTTGCAACAGCTCATGTGGGATCACTTTAAACTGGAAAAACAAATCGTTTTCTTCTTGATGGCAGATTTTTTAACACAATTATCTTTATTTAATTTCCTGCTTTCCTTCATGGGGCTTTTGCTTGTAATCTCTTACCAACACGCATTGAGGCTGAAAGAAGAACGCCATGTGCATCTGTAAAAGACAGTTTTTCATACGAAACTTAATGTCTCCTCTATGTTTGGATAAATAGGGCGCACATTTGCGTGCGTAATTGGCACCAGCAAGCAACCACGTTATGAAATCTACTCGCCCTTCCTCTCTCTGTAAAAGAAAGAAAACAAAAAGTAGGTCAGCCTTTCTTTACCTGCGCATCCCAGTATGTCACATACACTGATGATGAACAGTATCCTGGAGGAGGACGCGGGCCTGGGCAGAGGATACTGTCCCAGTCGTCTGTATCCTTTGCGTTTCGGCAGAAGCTGCAGGACAGCGAACATGAGGCTCAGAGCCGCGCTTCCCAAACTCAACGCCCCGAACAAGACGGGCTGGAAGGAGACCACAAACTCCGTCGCCGCGTCTCTGTTCGGACAGCAGAAGGTCTCCAGCCGCGGGGACGCCATGACCGGAGGAAGGACCGAAGGAGAGACAGAGAGAGGGGGGCAGAAAGCGGGCTACAGTGTCAGGACAGAAAGAGAAAAAGGAGAGGAAATGACTGGGTACATGACCCAACTCCGCGAGAAATCACGGGGTTGAATCATCATGTGCTTCTATTTAATCCCTGCAGTTGTGGCTTAACTGTTGCCACAATGCAAGAAAGCCGACAAAGCGCTGTTGTGTGATAGGGTTAAAGTCTGAAGTCTGGTGAGTTCAGCTCCTGGATGTTTTCATTCCCTTATACATGACCAGTGTCCTTTGTTGCTCCTGGCCCCGTGGGATGAGCACACACTCAAGTCAAGTAATAATTAACGTTTTGATTTCAAATGTTATATAAACCCAGAGGGAAAGAAATCGTCTTGGGCTCAAGAATGCACAGTTGACTTACTGCAAACAGTTAAACTACATACAACAAGTCAGAAAAGCCTCCGATAGAAGCAAAGAACCTACACATTCACCATTCGTGATCAGAAGAACATTAAATAAGAACAGATCATAAATATGATATACATTATGTATAACTATATACATGTAGACACTGTAAACCACTTTTCGGGTTTCATACATTCAGTGTCCAGTGAAATCAGTGCATCTCCAATTTAGTTGATTTTGAATTAAAATGATTCCGATAAACCAAAGGAAAAAGTGTTTTGTCATGGGTTGAAAGAATTCTTAGCTATTGATCCAAAAACATTAGATGTAATAGTAAAACATTGACAGGGAAGTGAGGGTACTTTTTACTTTTAATACTTGTACATTTTACTGACATACTTACTTACTTACTTGAGAAATGTTTTGAGTGCATGAGGTATTTTTACAGTGGGCAACTTAAGCAAATGACCTGAACCCTTCTTCCACCAACCAACCAACCAACAACCTGATGGGATGGGAAACCAATGTCTCCCATCTGTCACAGTATCCTCACTTTGTGTGGTTATAATCTGCGAGGCCATTTCATTAATGCTGAGGCTTCTGGAGCTGATGAGGACCAAACTCTGTGAAACATCAGTAGCGAGAGAAACACATAACACCTGGGAGACACATGTGGTGACCTGTGACCGGTGCTTCCCAATGACCTACATATCTGCGGCTTGAGCTATTTGTGGGTCATGTTTTTGTTTTAGTTGTATCAGTGTTATAAAGTTTAAATGAGTTGGTTAAATTGATTTGCGCATGAAGACACTGTCTCATTTTGAGAAAGACAGATTGCTCATGTAGAGGAAACAATGTCCTTTTGTTTGTTCAGGCAAGTCATGAGAAGGTCACATCTGTGAGAATTATAGTTTGATGTTTTATGCACACGCAGACAGAATAAAGTAGGCTCAGCCCCTCAGATTCATGTTAATAAGGATAACGTTTGGTGCACTTTGCTTGCATGGGTTAGCTGAGTTTTTGAAGCCTATATTTGAAACAACCCCCCGTCACAATATGTATGCAGCAGACATTCGTCCACCATGATGCAGGAGAGGTCAGGGCAGCTGCTGGGTCCGCCTGCTTGGACGGAGATCTGAGAGACCGGGTGGACATTTGACGCAGATTTATTTGGGAAACAAAGCATCAAGGGCTTTCATTATTCAGGACTACAGAGCAGGCATTCATTGAGTTTTTACAATGGCATTCTAATCCATACGCACCTTCTCTGACAAGGCTCAAAGTCAATTGTATGGCAAGCTTGTAGCCTGCTGCCAGGGATTAATGACCCCCTGAGGAATACAGTCAGTATAGACAGGCTGGTAAAAAGTCTGCTCTCTGTTGCTGCCCTCTGCTGGTCTGCAGTTCTCAAAACACAGCACATATTTCTGCTGGTGTACTTTTGGGAATAGCTGTGAATTTGTACCATTATTGTATGATATCTATAGCATCTTAAATCAATAATCACAGAGGTGTATCCCATAACTTAGCGGTTAGTCCAAGAAAATCACAGACACTGAAGCAGAGCACATTCTCGTTAAAGTGGTTTTCACATATAGGAGCTGAGTAAGCGCCGTTTTGAGTGAATACATTGATAAAACAAAATCAGAAAAATAAATTAAATTAAATTGAAAGACCAAAATAAATTAAAAGATACATATATAAAACACTATGATAAATAAAATACACACACTAGTCGGAAAACACCTCCACCCCACACCCGTCCTGAGCCACACACCACCTTCTCCACCAGAAACGACGACACAGGCTCAACAATCCGAGTCAAAAGCTGAATCCCCAAAAAATACACATGACTCTCAGGATATCCGAGCACCTGGCATGTCTCCCTCCCGCTTGAAAGAAAACACACCAGTAGGGTAGGGACCCCATGCAAAACACATACCACCCCAGTACAACCCACAGCGGCCCAAGGAGATTACCACACCATCACAGAACACCCAGCTCCCCCAAGTCCCCAAGTGTACCCCAATTGACCAATGTGTCCAAGACCAGGTATCGGTGGAGGAAAGCCCATGACAGCCAGGAGGCCTCGGCCCCCAAGCAAGTGCCGCAGAGCTCCAAGATGTAGGCGCCAGGTTTCGGAAAGCAGTCCTCTGGTCCTGCGCTACACTTGTATAAAACTGTTTTTATAAAAGTTTTAAAAACAAATGATAAACAGAACCAGAGACAATACCTTTTTATTCCACACATTCTTATTCCCTACAAAACCTGGCACCTACATTACCCACAATGCAACTTAGACACTCAGTTACATCACTGGAGCCAATTCAATTGATTACCTGCAGCTTTGTCAGGAGCCACAAAAGGCTTTATATTGCTTTTTTTCACATATGCAGTTGTACGACTCAAGACCTTCAAACACAATTTAATGTGTAAAATTTGAGGGGTTTCTCATTAAATTAAAACTAAATGACAAGAGATGAAACAAAATGCAAATGCTGAGTTTCTCACTTTAACAGCATTTAATAGCAAACAGCTATTTGCATCCAAATTTTCCCTGTGATAGTAATTTTTATTTGTTTGATTTTTTTTAGTTAAGATTAATTTTACAAGTAA
>OMLP01024277.1:9233-32257 GCA_900302685.1 Spondyliosoma cantharus | reverse complement strand
AATCCCACCAAGATTAATAATAATAATAATAATAATAATAATAATAATAATAATAATAATAAATGTTCACATGAAAGAAATAAGCAAAAGAGCTAATTACATCAAGACAATTGTATTTACCAGTGTTCAGTAATTTTTCATACTATTAAATAATCGAGTTTAAATCTCTGTAGCTCATACTATTACGAAGGTGCAAAAACTTTAAAAGCACTTATTATTACCAAAGACAGAGCTGGTTTGAGGAATGATGTACATCATGTGTCCGCATGACCGAAGGTTGCTTCTGTTAAAGGAGGCAGTTCATGTAATACGGCTTCGACAAGAGTGAGAAAGACATTTTAAAATCACATAATGATCCCCTCCAGACTTGTTCTCAAACAGATTACAATACTCTGCTGAGTTGAGTTGTTTTTTCCACAAAAAAGATAATGTACTTAACATTTCTTAAAAACAAATGAGTTAAAAGAAAATCCAGAAGCTATGAATACGCAAATATTTGTTTGTTCCAAAACTTTTATCACTAATTCACGTAAAAGAAGTTTCCATATCACGCTTTTGTAAGTTGCATTTTTTGGACCGTGGATGGCCGCCAACTAGTTGTGTCACACAGTAATCTAAGGTGAAACCCAGATTCAAGGTGAGCACAGAGATACTGCCCTCCCTTCAGCAGATGAATGTGAAAACAGCCTTCTGGAGTCAAACATTCTGCACAAACACCTTCCTGCATAATGAAGGTCAAACATCCAAGTGGAGCAACAATAAGCAGAACACATTTCTTTCAGAAAACGCAGCAGCTCTGCAGAGCAAACCATGTCAATGTCACTGCAGAGAAACAAAAAAACAACAACAAAGAAGTTTGGAGCTTCTTTTTCTTATTAAATAAACTTTTAAAAACGTTTTTCATGAAAATATCAGGACAAAAATTGAAGAAATCCCCTAATAAAGTTTTATCACTGGGCAATTTAAATACATATCCTCAAACTGGCACAAGGGAAAAAAATCTAAGCTGAAGTTAATATTTAAATGTTAAAACTCATAGATCACATTTTGCCTTTTACATGTAGTGTCATTTCTTCCTCATCCTCAACACCGCCCACCTCCTGCTGCAGAGGATGGGTGTGGACGTACAGTGTCAAATTACAAACAAATTACAGACCTGCTCAACGGGCCCCCTCTCCCGCTCCCTCTGCACCTTCATTGGTCAAGACCCAGCCGCTACATTCAACCAGCCTGCTTCCTGCAGGGCAAACACTGCCTGTTGTGAGAGGAAATGACATCACAGCACCAAGAGCCATGCCACAAATACACTGAAAACAGATGACGACCCAACGTCCACTTCAGCCTCCACTGAAAAAAAAAGAAGAAACAGAGCAGCTTCAAGAAGAGCCACCGTAAAGTATGTCTGCTGGACACGCAGAGACTTCACAAGACTCGACGTGTCAGAGTGGGACTGCTGTTTTTTTCTCGACCCCTTTGATGAGTGGTGAGTAGCTGCTGGCAGTGTTAGTGCTGACACTGCAGCTGGAATACATTTACTGTCTCACTCAGAAAGTTTAATGTCTGCACCACCCAGATGTTGAATCAGAGTGGTCTCCAGTTCACGATGCTGCCTTTAACGGACGTTTCCTCGCTCTGCAAAGGCTCACTGCACAGGTAAAGTTATCATCACATGCAATTTTTAAATGTAGGATAAGAAAATCATTGTATGTGTGAAAAAGCCCACTTGTTTTCATTAAAGGTGCGCTACGTAGTTTAGTGAAGACAAAGATGTTCATTGACTGACTTTTTATGCCTAAACAAACTAAATAAATAAGCTCTGTTTGTTTTCATGACTGAATAAACTGAATGAACAAACTGACTTTTAAGGACAGCACAGTTTCATACTTCTTTACTTTGTTTCATATGTGGCGGACCCTGCCACCTTTTCTAGATTCAAGCAGTGTTCAGGGGACCTTATTTTCCTCTGAGAACAGCTTGTTTATTCACTTATGGAAAAAATGGGTTTGTAGTAGCACCTCATTAATATTGCAAATATTAGAATGAGTCATGGATAGTTTATTTTGGAGCAAATCTCATAATTTGCATCAACAGTATTTCCGTGAATCTGTTGTCAATGTCTAAATGTATTTTGTTCACAGGGTGCATGTGTAAATCTGAACACTCTGGACCAGGTTTCTCCCCTCCATGGAGCCTGCATACAAGGCCACGCAGCCTGCGCCAAACTCCTGATAGAGAATGGGGCAAATGTCAGTAAGGCAACATCATCTGGTTGTGTGTGTGTGTGTGTGTGTGTGTGTGTGTGTGTGTGTGTGTGTGTGTGTGCGTGCGTAACAAAATTCAAGACAATCCCAAATGAAGACATTAGGCTTTGTGTCTTGCTTTAGAAGAAATTCCTAAATCCTGCTTCACTCTAGTTAGAAGGACACCATATCAATAATTACTGGGTTTTGCTTTGTGTGGCTGCAATTAAGTAAGAGATTAACCCAATAGACACACACACATACGCAAGCATGCAGACACATCTATGCATGCACAGTAACACATTAACAAATATAAATCCGTAGAGACAAAGTCTGACTTGTCAAGCCACGGTGCATGTGCATTAGCATGCTTGATAAGCAGATATGCAGTACATGAGGTAAAAATCAGTGGAGGATATTTTGCTACATTAAAGGTGCTATTTGTAAAGACGCTTTGGGAAAGAAGGCGGGGTCAGCCACAATCCCAATGCGGTACAGGCTGGGGCTAGCTGGTTAGCATGCTAGCTTCAGTGGATATCTTTGCAACACAGTACATAGACATCATAATGTCAAAACTTTATTTACATCATGATGATACGTTTAGTTTATGTATGAGTTGTGAACAAAGATTCTTTAAGGTGCAATATGTAAGAATTCATCTTCCAAACAAACAGGGGGCAGTATATCATATTAGAGTAACTGCTAACTATAGCTTCTGCTAGCTAATTAGTTCAGTCAGCTCAGTTAGCCACGAAGCTAATGCTCCAATTGGTTGAATCTCGCTGGACTGGAGTGTAGTTGATCCCATATGAAATAATGAGAATTTCTAGTGAACTGTCTCATACGTATCCTTCCTCATGTCAGGTAAACAGTTCAACAGTGGATGGACAGACTCCGCTGTCGGAGGCTTGCGCCCGGGGCCATGTGACCTGTGTCTCGCTGCTCCTTCGACATGGAGCGACTCCCTCAGGGACCAGCCAGTCCAGCTCTCCAATCCACAGGGCTGCCGCCAAAGGTGAGAGGTCACATTCCACTGACTGTACGCGCACAGATAATCTATACTGAACCAGAATAGGCAGTCACTACAAATTGCACAGAGAGTGCCAAAACATCAGAAACACACATCTGAGATGTGTATGATGTATTAAAAAACAGCATGGCGTGCGTTGTTGTAGCCTACAAAGCAAAAATTATTGCATGCTCTTCCATCGGGATTCAACGCAGCAGCAGATTTCAAAGCAGGTCCTTTCAAGTACATCAACTCTCAATGTGATGATCGCGGTAACTCTGTCTAGGTCACCCAGAGTGCATTGAGCCGCTTGTTCAGCATGGCGCAGATGTGGATCAGTATATCGACCAATCAGGTTTCCCTCTGCATGTTGCCTGCTCCAACCAGCATCTGAGTACTGTGAGGAAACTGCTTCAGCTCGGTAAGAATAACTTGAACTTTTACCCTTGTTAGTGTTTAACGCTGTGATATAACACTTTATTTGGTAATGCCCTTGTGATAAGCATTAGTTAATAGGAAATAAGTCACTTATAAGACATTAATAAGCACTTATAAGGAATGTGTTAGTGTTCTAAATCAGCCAGTAAACTGATAAGTTTGCTGATAAGAGCATCACAAACACATTTATAGAGTTTAACCAACTTACTTCTTATATCATTGTGGAAGGTTTCTTATTTTTTTATATTATGTTTCTGTTATTTATCAAAATTAATACATACTTTATTATTGATTTATTAACAGGAAAGGACTTCTTGCAGCTGACAGATGTGGTGCAAGAAACAATTTTGTGTAAAGGTTAATTTCTTGCTATTATTAAAATGATTTTGGAATAACTGAATGCTATTTATGTAGTCTTATTATTGTTAACATGCCGTTTATAAGGCCTGACCATGGCATTATTACCTATTAACAAATGCTTAAAACAAGGACCTGAAGCATAACAGTTTGTTTACAGAGATCCAACAGATGAATGAACATCTCCGGGCTCTAACTAAACTCAGTAAAATGTCCAACGTCACTCTGTAGGAAAAAACACACTGTAGATTTTTTGGAAAACAAATGGAAATCACATTTCTTCATGCATAACACATGTAACATATGAAGCTTGCTGCTTATTTGTAATAACAATGATTTTTTTATGTTAAATTTAGCATTTTTAGACCCACATCAAAGCTCAAATTAACACAAAGGGAGGGTTTATCTCTTCAGTTTGGGTTTTAAATAACTATTTGAAGCAAAACAATTAGCTCATTTTGCAAATGTTATTATTATTATTTATGCACATAGCCTAAAGCAGTGGAGTCAGACAGTGATGGAGAAAAGCCAGTGTCAGCAAAACAAAAGGGCTAAATCATATTGCTTCTCAAAAAACATTTAAAAAATGGAAGCGTTTAATAAGTACTCAGGTCATTAACTTAAATAAAAGTAAACATATCACCAAGTAAAAATACATATGTAAAAGCCCTGCGTTCAAATTCTGTATATACTGAGTAAAAGAATAGAAAAATAGATAAATAAAATACAAAAAAATGTAGTAAACAAAGTGGAAGTGAGTGAAAGAAAGAACCAGAAATAAGTTTACTTATAATACAGAATGGCTCATCACTTTATTACTCATCACTTTATTATATATTATAGTATTATATCTTTATTGATGATGTAATAATGCACCAGAGTGAAATGTAACTATGTGCTAACTATGTACTATGTGTAACTCAACTACTTGTAATTATAGTGTCATTTTAGGTACTTGTACTTTACAACAGTATCTCCTTTTCATGCCACTCTGTATTTATTATTACTTTACAGATAAAACTTTTACGTACAAAACACGCGACCACTTCAGTAATATAATACTACTAGTAATTTTGATTGTAATGCAACTGGCCAATATTAGCCATTACAATATTATACATTTTCCTAATATACATACTCATATTTTCACTAAAGTGACATTCGATGCAGGACTTTTAATTGTAACAGAGCATTTCCATCTTTTAATACTGCTACTTTTACTTCAGTAAATGACCTGTGTACTTCCTCCATCACCTGAGTAAATTCAGTCTGGGTAAGAAATGGCCCAGAGTCCAATTAAGAGGATGCGATGCAGCTCTGTGCTCTGTTGCAGAAGAGAAAAGCTTTAACTGTCAGCTGTAATGTGAGGAGATCATCAGTGTCTGCTCTCCTACAGGTGCTACTGTGAACAGCAGTGTGTCCGGCGACTCTCCCCTGCACATCGCCGCCCGTCTGTCCAGCCCTGAGCTGCTGTCTGTCCTGCTCGACCACGGGGCCGACGGCTCCCTCAGGAACTCAGAAGGCAAACAGCCGCTGGACCTTGCCCCTCCGGACAGCCTGGTGCAGAGGCTGCTGAGACAAGCAGGAGGTATTCTACCCAAACCAGCCCGGTAGCCTTCACTGTGGGAGTTTTTCATGGCCTTGACATTAATCAAAACATCTCCCCCCGACACCTTGCACAGGAGTGTCTCCTCTGACGCAGCTGTGCCGGATAAACATCAGGAAAACTGTGGGCAAGCAGAGGCTGGGTGGGATTCACAACCTTCACCTTCCCACAGAGGTGAAACAGTATCTTCTCTACCGATGAGACCCAGGGGGAGATTGAATGCACTGAGCGACGCAGGACTGTTCACGGGTAGAGTGTTTCACTTCCAAGTCAGCAGGGGGTGTACTTGCATAATCTTAGCAGTGGGATGTCTCCCGGCTCACGGTTGAGATTGTAATTAGCTGTAATGATTCTCCTGTGTGGCAGGAACTGGAAACAAACTGATCTCCAAGATCAATCCAGACTTTTGTGTGGAAACGTACGTCTTAGAGCATCGTTAAATATTCATAAACAATAAGATGTACATATTGATACATACATGACAATATGGGTTTAATAATGAGTTTAACAATGTTTAATAAACTGAAACAATAGTTTTTTGAATTACACAAGTGTCTACATTTAGCTAATATTGTTTTTTTTCTGTAAAAAACAAGATCTTAATGCTGCTGTATTGAGAGTTTGTCCATTAGACCTACAGGACATTAAACATGCTCTCATATAAAATGTCCTGTCCGTGTCCTCTTTACAGAATTTTTGTAAATGGTTTGGTGGGACGTAGCAGGCATGTGTCTGATGTCAATCAGTCTCAACTGAGTCCAAGCCTCAAGCAAATCCCAAGTCATTTCATTTTTCCTGCAGTATCTGGTATTTCTAAAAAGAAAAGATAAGGCCTTAGTCAGTGGCAGACTCTTGACGTTTGAGGGGCAGGGGCGAAAAAAATAAAAAAGGGCACCAGCTGTCTGTGGTGGGGCACCAGCGTGCAGAAACGGCACTTGAAGGGCACTTTTTTGTTTCTGACATGCGTGCACACCATATTCCAATCCAACCTGTTCAAAAAGTATAGAAAATGATTCAAATTTTTTTATAAAGATTCAATGAAATACATAAAATCCAACAAAAAGACATAAAAGCTTTCTTGATTTCCTCCCAATCACAAAAAATACTTCCTTCCCATCTGTTTTAAAAAGCCAAATACTGACAGCCAGACAGCAAACGACTAAACTGAAACAGAAAATGAACACAGACAAGTCATTCGAGTCATCATGTCTCAAGTAAAGTCACAAGTCTTTGTCTTCCAAGTCCAACTCGAGTCTCAAGTCATTTGTTTTCTGTCGAGTCAAGATGCAGGTCATGATAACTGTGACCTGAGTCCACATCTCTGGCATGTTTTTTCAAATAAGGAAAAAAGTCCAAAAATCAACTGATGACACAAATAATCTCTAGAGTCCAGATAACCAGTAATTATGATTGTTTAAAGGGGCTCTATGTCACAATTTGTCTGTGGATTTCTTTGTAAAGGTGAAGGACCTCATTTCAGTGCCTCTACCTGCTCCGCTAACAGAACGCAACAGTAGCTAATGTCAGTTTAGAAATGGAGTCCGCTAACAATAGCTAACGACCGGCTTTCAGCACGCCACAAAAGCTCCACTGAGATGACTACTATCCAGTTACACAGTGTGTAGCGTGTCTATTTAAGACACGGTCTGTGTCATTTTTTCTTCCAGCCTGTGTTTACGAGGAAGAAAAATATGGAGATTCATGGAATGTGGAGAGACGTGCTTTAAAAATTTTAAAATGTTTTTCTGTCACAAAAAAAGAATATCCCCAAGAATCTGTTCTTAGGTAAATGGTTCTGTGAACAATCAGCTGTTTCCCCAAGAGACTGAAGAGACTGAAAATATGCAGCGCCAAAGAAAAAAACAAACATAATGTGAACGCTGAATGCAGTAGGAAAAAAAAGCATGCGACAGATCATATATAAAGAAGTGACACTGAAGCACTCATTGTGTGAATGAATGCATCATAACCCAGTTACATTCCGCCAGTTTGTCCTCAAAGCCCATTAGAGAATACAGTCTCATGCAGATGGTTAAAAGAGGAACCAAGCATTTATTAGCTTCTTGTTTTCTTATGGTGCCGCATTAGCCTACTTGTTATAATAACCCGCGGAGAAGAGAGGACATTGCAACAAGGATGAAGCAGTGATCTCAACATTCTCATTCCCATTAATTCATTTGCTGAGAACCAAAAAAACATTGTTTTATATAGGTCACTTGTCCTCTGCTTTGCCCTAATCTTGTATTTGCGATGTGCCGGCAGATTTCATGGTAATCATTTGCTTATCCGCGGCCTGAAGCAGGAGCACGAGATGCAAAACAGATCCGTCTTCTCCTCTTGATCCTCTCAATACTTTTCTCCACACTAGTCGCATAAATATTGAGTGTTAGAGAGAGGCATCTTTTGTGATGTCCCCAAAGCTGAGAGCAGCATGTCAGCTGTCACCATCTGTACCCAAAACTCTTCAAGGGCTCACTGACCTCTGACCTGTGTGTTTGTCTGTGCATACAGCCAATCAGTGGGGCTGACAGACCCCGCAAGGAGGTAAAAGCAGGAAACAGGTTTAGGATTGATGGAAAAAAAAGAAGAAAAACGGGGAAGAAGGAGAATGGACAATTTTCTACAAGCACTCTCTTCCTGGGTATGGATTGTATCATTTTTGTGTTGCTACACAGTTACTGAAACTGAGTAATGGTTAACACCACTTAAGGCTGGTCAATATATTGATTATATATTGTTATCGTGATATATACGGAAGATCACAAGTTAATTATTGCATTAAATTGAGAAATCAAACTCCATTTCTGGAGATAATGTGAAAAATCCTAAAAAATCCATGGAAATTGGCTTTCAGTTATGATCACTGAAATCTAAAGCAAGTTGTTATATTCTAAATAAATAATTTAGCTCAGTTGGTAGAACGTGCGGCAGTACAGACGTACAGAGGCTGTGTCCCCGTGGCAGCAGCCCAGGGTCATCCCCTCTCTCTCGTCCCAATTTCCTGTCACGCTTCTGCTGTACTACTGAATAAAGTCATGAAAAAGCCCAAAAATATCTTTTAAAAATTGACCACATGGCCATTAAAAAAATATGGTGGCCATGTGGCCACTTGGAAGAGGAATTTGAAAACGTAAATGACAGTTGTCAGATTGTAAAACCACTGATCTATTGTTTTTTGCAAATCAAGACTGAAAAGGCCAAGAATTGTGACCTTAGAATCAAAAGACAACCGAATTGAGGATTTGGAGAATACTGACACCTCTACTACAGATTTTTGTTGTAACTGTTGTCAGTTAAATCCAGCCGCCCTACCACCGCTGTATTAGCAGTGACTTTTAGACACAAAGAGGATGAAAAGGGCCGTGTGTGGTGCTGTAGCTTAACATTTTTTCCATGGCGACAAAACTAACACACCCCTCTTATTACATGCAGAATTCATTAACTTGACCATCAGTCCCTCCCTTGTCCCAATTTGTCGGTTGAACTAAATCATCGCCCGCTCACACATCACATGAGTGCCCTGGGGCACGGTCACACATTGAACCCGGCTTCGATTTAACTAGTGTTTAATGTTAAATCAATACTGAAGAGCGTCGGACCTGCCACATGTGCTGCCTTTAATGACTGAAGTATAGACGTTGTCTGGTCATCAGTGTGAAATGACCGCCCAAATAAGTTTCCACTACAGCGATAGTGGCGGCACTGACAGAGCTGTTGTTCAGCTACACTGCACAGCAAAACACAACATCCTGGGTTCAGTGAGGTACTGTGTAGCACTTAGATGCACTTAGAATCAACCAACCTATGTGTGATACTTAAGCTTTTACCTTCATTCTCTGGAGGCGATCGCTCCATTTACCCCCCCATCTCTCTTTTTAGTGCATATAGGGCACTTTCTACCCAAATAGCGCAAAGAGGAAAACACGTAATGCGAGTTTTACACCCAGCGCGCACGCTTGCTTAAAACTATCCTTCTACAAACAGCTATTAAAGGAGAGCTTTTATAAGACCCATATGAAGGCTAACCACGACTTACAGAACAGGCAACACAACACAAATCTTTGGGGAATAAACAATTTGTGGCGACCAAAACATCCCAGTGTTCATAATCAAAGCAGGATTAGTTTACTCGTTATTACATGAGTCACTCCAATCACCCCCTCGCATGCGTGCAGCCGCCACCTACTGCGATCAAGCTTCCGATGTTGATGCCAGACAACCCTTATGTGCACACATCTAATAACCCAGTTACATCCTGATTGCTCCGAGCCGGATCTTGTTATAGATATCGGTGCTTTCTACTGAGCTACAAGTGGGTTGCGCCACGTCTTTCCACTCGCCAGTAATTGCTTTGGTATTTTTAGTTTGTCGGTGTCGGGGTAATTAAAACAAATAGGAGCGATAGTGGAGACAGAGATCTCCTGTGGGTGCTTGGTCTGAGTGTGAAGAGGTTTAGTAAGGTCGGACACCGCCATGTTTTCAATTAGACACCTCTGTACTAATGAGGGTTTATTAAAGAGTGCAAGCACTTATGTAAACCAGCACAACTGGGTGACTGAAACAGCTATGACTCAAGATAAAAGAGGTGAGAAGATGCTCTTTTTAGCTACACAACCTGTCCTTATTACTGGAAATTTATGTAAAGTTATCCTGGAGCGCCTATGCTGGAATTTTTAACCAAGCTACTTGAAGCTCTGCAAGTGCTTCTGGCATTAATCCATAGGTGTTTGAACACACTGAATTATTTATCTATTTTTCCCACCTAAAGTTTTTAATGCAATAATTAGCCTGCAGATGACCTGTAACTGCTAACAGTATCACTGAATGTGAACACTTAACACTTTATTGAGAAGACATTTGCACCTGGCAAAAAAATGTCAATTCAATACCTAAAACTATCCCTGCCTGAGAGTACTGGGAGCACAAACTTATTATAGTTCTTCATTTTCTTATTTACATTAAGTTTGTGCACATGAAATAGGCAAAAACGAGTGCTTAGGTGGGAAAAACTGCGTATTCATAGATCAAAATGCCTAAAAGAATGAGACCCAGGAGAGAGGAGAAAGAAGAGAGTGGGTGTACACAATCATGCGTTGGTTGTTGAAGCTCATGTCTGCTTAAATGAGCTGTCAATCAAATGACTGCCATTTCAGGATCTCTGGTGTTTTCACAGGTTAAATGAAAAGAATATATGCAAATTGACAAAGTTTATTTGATATTCTGTAGATTTATACAATATAAAAAATGTACATTATGATCACAAAATAACTGCAATAAATACACTTTTATTTTTTCCATGATCAGTTTAAAAAATAACATTACTGATTTGATGCCACGCTGTTAAAAAGTGTCTCTGCTGTATTTACTCTCAAGTGTCTGAAAAGAGACAATCTCCCTCTATCACAACTTAAATGTCCCTAAAGTCAGCCCTCCTCTCCTCAATGACAGCAGCCTGTGAGGAGGACAGGGGAAAGAGAGGGGAGAGTTCCAGAGGAACTTCCCTCAGGTGGTCGACTGTGGCCCCGCTGGAGCCGTCCGTCTGCTTGTCTGTAGTCGACGGATGCAGGCGCTGGAGCTGTGGCAGGTCAGGATGGCTGCTGGGAAGTACCCAGCAGGAAGAGACACAGCACGTTCAGCACCACCAGGATCAACACCAACCCGACGAGAACCTTCTGCACCCACAGACACGTATTCAGCTTCTGCTCCAGCCGGGAATTGCAGGCCATCACACGCATGAGCTAGTGAGATTAGAAAAAAAATAAAAAATGGTTGACTGACCCAGTTTAATAATAAAATTAAGACCTTAAAAAATCACGTAGCCAATCATTAATTGAAAGGAATAGTTTGACATTATTTGTTAAATGAGACGAGAAATAATAGTCACATGTCTGTGGGAGAAGTATTGGGTTGGAAAAGAGAGGCAATAGCTTTGCTTTACATACAGACTGCAAGCAAGGAGAAGCGACTATTTTAACTAAGTTTAAAAACACACCTCTGTTGTATTTTGTTTGTTTATTATGTACATAAACCAAAATGAAAAAATTATTTTATTTTGGTTTTAAGGGAACTTCAGTTCTTTAAATCGTCCCTGGTGAACAACAGTCAAGTGCAGAGTCTTGTTGTCACCTTGAGGTTGTGAGTCAATTGGCAGAGAGGAGACACTGAAGTGCTGGGCGGGCACTTGAATTGATGTCTGTCAAGATATTTCGACAGCAACAGCAACAGTTGCAGCACGCAGTGCCTACTAAAAACACAAATGATCAATTGCGACATTGGACAGAGCCAGGCAAACTGTTTACCCTCGTTTCCAGTATTTATGATCATCTAGGCTGACTGCCTCACTGTTCCAGCTGCGCAGTTAACACACAGATATGAGTTATATCGATTCTCTTATCCAACTCTCAAGACAGTGAATAAGCTAAAATACTGAACTATTCCTTTAGGAGTGTAAGATAGGTAGTTGTGTCTCATGCTGTACACTTGACCCAGATGTTATCCTTAATGATGCTGAATTTGAGTCATCACCCAGTGTCTGGGTGTGGGTGTTTTTAGATTAAGCAGTAAAAATACAAAAAACTGTTAATACATCTACAGTAGTTTAGTTTAATAGTTTCTTCATAACACAATGTGTTGGATGGGTCCAGATTGACTTGGTGTTCAATCTGGATATGAACTGGAGTTCAACTGGAGTGGACTACATATCTTCACCTGACTTTCCATTAGCATGGGATTCAGTAGATAAAGACTGAATGATCCTTTAAAAATAATAAGCACTGTAGAGGAACAAGGCTTCTCTTCCACAATAACTCACCGCTGTGCTTAATTCCTGCTGTCCACTGCTCCCCATCTCCACAGGGCTGTCCCTGAGAGGACTCACTGTGGGTTTAGAGCTCTCCAGAACATGACAGCGCAATCTGTGGGAAAGTCACAATCTATTGAGCAGAGGCCGTCCGGGTGATATAAAGCCTACAAGTCCACTGTCACAGCTGTAATGAGAACTGTGTGGCAACAGACCATCATTTACTGACATGGCTCAATAAGACAGCACAGATGGGTACCTGTGTTCCATGATCTTATTTTTTGGTACTTCTTTCCAGAACTGCGCAAGTTCTTGTGATCCAACATTGTCCATCTCTGCAGCCATAACCAAAAATCTATCCTGTGGAGAGGCTTGAGAACCTGAACAAAACATGAAACAGGAAAAAAGTTACGGCAGCCAATACAACGTTGTTGCTGTTTATAAGTCTTTAGATAGAGGGTTAGATTTTTCAGTAAATATAAAAGAAGAATTTCAATTGCTAAACCAAGGTAGCTGATGGACTTGCTTGAGAAACAGCAACAGAGGGGCTCTAAGTGCTAGACATGACAGTATAGAGAAAAAAACCCCACCACAGCATAAAAGCTAAGGGGAAAAAAAGAAACCCGGAAATAGGTAGTGCTGATTCCTCTGAGTTCTATGCAGCACATCGTGACCTGCAGCTGACATTTCAGTGCTTTGAAGGCTACAAAATGTTTTAACTCACTCAGCGCTGTCAGCTGTCTGACGGTTTGTTTTTGGAAAGATGATTCTTTTATCACTCCTGAAATATGTATGTCAGGTACAGCAAAAGTGGCTCGTTGGAAAGGTAAGAGACCAGACCATTTGATTATTCTGAGGTTCAAGATTCGGAAGTATCTACTGTGAAAGGATAAGAGTGCAGAGCTTAAGTGCAGTACCTCCATGTAAAGACACCACTATATCTACTGATGCTCCAGGTTCACAGCTGCTGCTGCTGGGCTTCACTCTGTACTTCTCAGGTGCTGTGGTCCGTACCTGTGAAGACACAAGAGGCATTGTGTGACTGTAAAATGTCAGAAAATAGGAATAAAGCCAGACACAGTTTCCCTTGTTTTGTCTAATAGTCTAAAACCATAAGAAAGTCAATGTACATATTGTGTTTCCCACATATAGACTTTACATAGATGGCCCGCCGAGGTATATCAACGGCCACCAAAGTTAATTTAGCTGATGCATTTAAAAAAAAAAAAATTGTTTAAATCACTTTATTTTTCAATCCCTCTGAGAAATGACGCCATTCATGAGTGATTAACTAGTGGACAATCTGCCCCTTGCTCTACACCTCTATGGTTCCGCCTGTAAACACTCGTATTGTGATACCACCTCTCCTATTGAATGTAGCCCTTCTTATGCCATTGTCTCGTAGAAGCTTTTAAGTGCACCTGGTTGTTGTGATGTAATTTGGTACCACGCTGGTTTCAATAGTTTCGAGGCTACATAATTGACAACAAGCGGCCTCGTCCACAATTGGCTCACCTGCTGTTTTTGGCTGCAGGGCCTTTTCCCATCTTTCCCCCTTCCTCTGGAATAACCTCCCTGCTGACATTAGACATTCCGACTCTGTTGAGGACTTTAAATCAAAACTTAAAACTCATTTCTTTGGCTTAACCTTTAACTAATCCTAAGTCTTCGATTGCTAAGTCCTTGCACCGGTTACTATTACCTTTTTCAGTAAGGTCGGTCTCAGTCTCAATGAGTCTCTTAACTTCAGTATTAGAGTTCATGTCTGTCCTGCTGATGAGAAAGCAACAATCCATATCTTTATGCTGTGGCTAAGGACTAATGTCCTTTTCCAGGTCACCCCAGTGGAGAGGAGGTCATGTGGCTTGGAAACCACTTGGCAACATGTCAGCCTGTTCTGTCATCCTCCTTGGTCATCATTCTTCACATATCTTTTTTATAATTTACTTGTATCAGATATTCTGTATATGCAGCATCTACTGCATCTCCTGTTATTATGCAACATTTTTCCTTACTTGATTCAAGGGTCTAAGGACAGAGGATGTTGTTCACTGTATCGATTGTTAAGCCCACAGAGGCAAAGAGATCCTGATTTTGGGCTATAAAAATAAAATTGATTTCTATTTTGATTTGATTTGTTAATATGGAATCATGGATAAAAAATCCCCAAAACAAGGTGTGTTTTTTGGGTGATTTTATAGAACATACTTTTTAAAAGGAAATCAACACAGCAGACACATAGACCACTGCTATGAATGCTCAACTTAGCAGTTGTTTTGTAAACAGATGACGCATGCATGCGAGTGCCTTTACTCACCTTGAAGGCCACTTGATTTTTGGTCACATTGCTCAGGATAATGAGGCTTTTTTTCTCTGTCTCCCCTGAACCAAAGCTGAGCTCCTCTGCAGGGCTGTAGGGTGAGAGAGAAAAAAAACACAGTGTGAGAAACAGGAGCTACTTTAGAAAGCTGCCAGGGTGGAAATCAGAGACTCAGGTCCCAGTCATTTTACACTATTAAATGTCTATTTGTGGACTTCAATAGTGATACAACTGCTAGATGCAGACAGGAGTTCCTCTTTCATTCCTAGCATGCTTTGTTGTTTCTCTCCTATGTGTCTTATTAATACGGAATGGGCTGCTACAATTTCTGTGCCTCTTGCAAGCTTTTCTTGCGACACTTCCCCTTCCATCCCCAACTATCTGCTTCTCTACAAGACAGGCAGATAAGAAAGGTAATAACGCACGACCTTCCTTGACTCTCTTATCATACCAGCAGATAAGATGCCTTTTGTGGTACATATTACCAAACATATTTGCAATAAATCATATTACCGAAAACCAACTGACAAACAGAATAATATGGAGCTGAATAATTAGCTGATTCATTGATTAGGCGATCGACCTGTTTACCAAGTTGATAGGAGAGTTAACATCCTGTGGTTTATAGATTTCAAGACAGCTTTTTCCACAGCTCCTGACTGCATTTGTACAAACCTCTTTCAAGCCTCTGATACTCTGCTTATTTTTGACCTATATGGATCTCTTTAAGGCTTCCACTTGGCGCAGTCGTGGTGTGGAGGGGTTACAGGTCAGTGACCTGAAGATCGCATCACTGCTTTTTGCAGAGGATGTGGTCTTGATGGCACCATCGGTTTTAGATCTACAACGCTCACTGGATGGGTTCGCAGCTGAGTGTGAAGCGGCAGGGATGAGGATCAGCACCTCTAAATCTGAGGCCATGGTTCTCAGTAGGAAACCAGTGAATTGCCTACTCCAGGTGGGGAATGAGTCCTTGCCCCAAGTGAAGGAGTTTAAGTACCTCTGGGTTTTGTTCACGAATGAGGGGATGATGGGGCGTGAGATCGACTGGAGAGTCGGAGCAGCGGGTGTGGTGTTGCATGCGCTTCACTGCACAGTTGTGACGAAAAGGGAGCTGAGCCGGAAGGCAAAGCTCTCGATCTACCGGTCAATCTTCGTCCCTACCCTCACCTATGGTCATGACCGATGGGTCATGACCGAAAGAACGAGATTGTGGGTACAAGCGGCCAAATTGGGAGCCGATGCTCCTCTGCGTGGAAAGGGGCCAGTTGAGGTGGTTCGGGCATCTGATGAGGATGCCACCAGTGCCTTCCTAGGGAGGTGTTCCTGGCACATCCAACTGGGAGGAGACCTAGGGGTAGACCCAGGACCAGGTGGAGGCATTATATATCCTCTCTGGCCTGGGAGCACCTGGGGATTCCCCAGTCAGAGTTAGCTGACATGGCTGGGGAAAGGGAAGTCTGGGGCTCGCTGCTGAAGCTGCTGCCCCGGCGACCCGACTTTGGATAAGCGGTTGACAATGGATGGATGGATGGACGGATCTCTTTAAGGCTTCCACTTGGCTCTCAGGCAATATGAAGATCTACATGATATTTTTCAGAAGAAAAAAATAAAACTATTAGTATTTTTTATTATTTAAATGGTAGACAATAATTTCATTAGGGAAATGTCAATGTCTTTCTCTGTCTTTTGTGACTGTAGGGACATGTTGATGCCTGTGTTTGAGCCACAGCAGGGTCATCGAGAGACAAAGTAAACAAACTGCACTGTGGCTTACAAGTCATGGGAGCACAGTGTATTGTTAGTGGTATTAAAATTAAGGCAGTATTTAGATCTAATCAGGAGTCATGGCCATTAGCACTGGGTTGTGCAGTGATGTGGGAGGACACAACTGGTAAAACTGGATAGCGCAATGTTTCCAGCTTGTGAGCAATAACTCTTCCAGAGAGGCCGTCTCTATCCACAAAGAGCTTTCAGTGTCATTTCTCCTCTCCTGCTGGTGCAATCTCTGTCCAGCATGTTGTTTGAGGCACCAAGCAAACTAGAAGGCTATATTTATAGTGTCATTTTACTTATTCAGTTTAAACGGCTTGAACAACAATACTGCTGACCAGCAGGTCATGTGATTTGGAGAAATGAAACCTGGCGTCATCCTGCAATGGCTAAAGTTGATTCTGGTTCAACTTTTCACCACAAGGCCACTACATATTTTTAGAACAACCCTGCAGCCTAAATGCATGGATGGATCGGAATTTTTAGCACAACACCTGATTTGGTTTGAAAGATGCCACACCATCATCTAAATGAACCAGTGATGTGCAGATAAGCTTACATGCTATTGTAAGCTATTGTTCTGCAGCTGACCAGCTCTATTCAACAAGCAACGAAAGACATGTTCCAGTTCGTAAGTCAGACAGGAAGGAAACTTCAGTTGAAAGTTTAATGTGGTTTGTTGCTCAAAGCTATGGCTTTTGTGCTGTGGAGCTGGATGTTGCCCAAGTTTCGATGGAGTGATCATCTGCCCATGATACACCGCTAATGTTACTGCCATATGCAAATATGGTTGCAAATGAGGCAATTACATTGTATGGAAACAAGTTGTCCATCCATGTTGTTGGAGATCTAGTCATATTGTTTCTAATAAATGCAAGCAAAATGCAGGCACCATCATTAGCCCAAAAGTATAAAACATAAATTTGGTTTCTTATTTTGTCTACAAGGAGGAACACGTTGCATTTCAGTTGAACTTGGAGCAGAAAAGAGCTGTGATCATACGTCAAAGCTGTGAAATCTTGAGCCAAAGCAAATCTGTGGCCTAAAATTGGAGGCACATAGCCTCGTTCTCTGACGTATGCTGCTGGTGTGCACTTGATGATTCTTCTAACCAATAACAGTCTAACTTGGCTATAAATAGTATGTGATTTGACAAATTCAGCTGCAGTGAACAGTGAACATTTATTGCGTTGGGGACTTTAACTTCGCCAAGAAGAAACCAGGAAATGGATTATAATATTTGGTTCACATGTATAAAGCTGCTCATTGATGCGTCATGGACTAAAATTGCTAAGAACAAAGATATAGTTTTTTTCATGCCTTTATGTGCCCTTTCCTCCAGTAAACCAGCTGTAGGGTTTGGCGTTCGCTGGAGCTCAGAGTTAGTCTTCGGGCTCTGGAAACCTTTGGCATACACAAGATCAAAGCCCCCCTATTCCCCTCTAAAGCCCACAGCCTCGAATTAAGGCTAACACAGCTCTGAAGCATAATTGCATTTAAGGCTCATTTAAATCTGTTTATCACTATAATTCACAGCCCAGAGCTGTCAAAATCCTCACATCAAAGCCGCTCCTCTGTAAAAACAGAACTCAACGGACAGTATTCATGAGAACGAGGAGCAGCATCATACACTGTGTGAATGCACTACAAAGTTTTCACCCCACAATGAGCCAGATCATTGTGTTACTGCTGTACTCCTTTGCAATACACCCCTTTCCAAGTCGAAAGCTCCTTTGTAAAGCCAATGAATGCTCAATTAAAACACGTCCTTAAAGTTCAATGGATCATTGGCCACTGTCTCTCACTGAACTATTGATTGGTAGCATTCTTAATTCCTGACCACGTGTGACCAGATCAATTAGGCTGTAAAGATACAAACACATCAATAATGGCTTTAGGCTTTGAGCCAATATGTGAGGAGAACATTTTTGTCAATATGTACAAGGCAATTAAAATGTCTCTTTACGTACGTATGGCAACCCAACTAACAAACACGCAGTTACCAGTTCACTAGGTACACCTAGCCAGGATAACGCAGTGCTAATACAACATCACGCAATAAATCATACCAGTGCAACACCTGAAAAGTTTTTGGGTGTAGGGTTAGGGTTAGGAGCAGAGATTAATTTAATTTTTGGAGCAGAGATTGGAATAGGCTTTAAAAGCAGTGCAAAGAAGCTTGATTGTGTGCCCATCCAAAACCAGCTGGATACAGGTTCTAATACCAGAAATTAGAAATTCTTCTGACACTGCCTAAAATGCTGGAATCAGTACCGGCGAGTACAGGAGTGAGTGTATGCACTGATCCAATTCCACATAAATGTTTTTTTAGAAATGGGACCCTGCTACTTCCCAGTAGTGACCTATACAGATGTGTGAAACCTAATCAATTTGTATTGCACAAGTAGCCAGTATTCGGCAACCAACTTATGTAAGTTCAAGCAGGTCCATCCAGGGTCAGTAGTACAGCGCAAATAAGGCCATTAAAAAGTGCATGACACAGTAAAACCCCACTGGTATTGGTTTGGTACTCTGTTCATGTTCAGGCATCAGAATCGGATTCTGGAGTGCAAAATGTTATTGGAACAATTGCAGTGCAGTTTGATCAGGCTGCTGTAAAAAAACATTAGTTGAACTCTGGTCCAGACTGAACAACTGGACTAAGACCGTCCCTTTCAAGGGATCGTCTCAGTGACAGAAGATACAATTTCTACAATGAGTTCCAAAGCTAAACTAAGAGATGTATCTGCTGACTGTGAACTGTACAGGAAGCACTCTTATGAGTGCATTTATTCAAATCATTTGGTAACCATGGTCACATCTGAGTGCCATGCAGGGATTTTCCTTGATCAAAGCAGTGTGTTGAGCTTGAACCTTAATCTGTGTACTTTGGGAGTGCTTTGAAGCACATAAAAAGGGCATGACACAATAAAACCCCCTTGTTATTTCTCACAACATGAGGTAGATTTACAGGTCTAGCAATACAACTAATGCTTGTAATCACAATAAGTTATTTTTTCATGAACTCTTTGTGGCACCAGAGAATATAAATTTACCCAGGAGAGGCACTAAAGTGCTGCATGACCTCCTGTCTGCCACCAGAATTTGATTTCTTCATGTTGTTCCGTGTAGCGATGATGACACAAGATGACAATTGCCAGAACTGTTCAATCAATGATTACCTGTTGGTCTGTACGCTGTCATATTTTATGCTTTAAAAAGTCAGTGTGAAGAGGAGCCTGGACAAGAACTTTTTCATTCTTTCCCCTTTAGTTCTGAACAAATTAAACAATATACAGGTGTTAAAGTGCCCAAAGAATTGAAAGCACCATTACATATACGTGGGAAAATTCAGCCGTGTATGTGCCTGTTTGGGAGTGGGCTTTACACTGTTCTTATAGTAGGCACAATGGTGCTTTGAGCTAGATGCTAATGTCAGCATGTTAACATGTTCATGATGACACAATTACCATGGCTAGCATGTGTGTCATACTGTGTTAGCTGACATTTGATTATCAGCATTTAACACAAAGCAAAGCGAAGGCTGATGGGAATGTCAGTAGGTTTGCAATCATTTAGCCATGACTGAAGTTCTGACCTGATGGCGATGATAGATAAAGAGTCAGGGGATCACCACAGCAATTACAATACATCATGACCAAAGTCATTAGGTTGCATCTTCTGTTGGGTTGTCAATAGATTGACAAACCAACAGAAAAAGGGGAGGTTGTACGCACACTTTAATTTGCATGGCCCCATAAATGTTTGTGATGCACAGTCAGGTAAACATCTTGTGTAAATAAAACACTGGCTATACTATACTTGCAGACAAGACCCTTTCCTTTTCTCACAGCAATGTGGCCACAGTCAGCTGTAACCTACCTAACATCCAGCAGAAGCCCTTTGAAGGTGGTCAGTGGCTTCCTGGCTCCTTTGATCCTGGCGTTTGTGTCTGTTTTATCATTGTCCTCTGCCCTCAAACTGTCTTCCAGGAAATTCACCTGGAACAACAAAGAGCACTTAATTAGAAAAGCGAGTCAGACTACTGATAGTGTAACCATCGACCCTTATCTGGCTCCTTCACTGTAAATGAAATCTCTTGACCCTTGCCCTTCATGCGGAAAAAGCTATCAGTTAATGAAGCTCTCGACAGTCATCAGTAATGGTGAATAAATGGTTCTTGTGAAATAAGGGTAAAGGGTTATGTTATCAAAATAGGATCTTCCTTGAAAATTGTATTTTTTCTTGTACCGAGAACTCCCGTGATGACTCCTGACCCTTGTTCATAGTAGGATTACAGAACAAGCAACATTGCCATTTGAGGACACAACCTAAGTAACCCACAAACTCATGACTTTTGACAAAACAAAGAACCACGAACCAAAGCAGCTCAACAAGACAGACAAGTCATCATAGTATTCCTCATTCAGGGAGTGTTTTGCTTCACATCCCAAATCATCAGCAGATGGATCAGAAGACCATACAACAGCTGACAGGATATAAATTGTGAAACGTCTGCATTAAATGGATGGATATTATAAAATAAAGCATGTGAGCTGTGTAAATGGATGCTTTCACTGTGTTTCCGTTGCCACATATTGTGTAAGACAGACGGGGAGAGTGAGCACATCGTGGGAGGGGGGGCAGGGGCAAAGGTGAGCGGACTCTGCATGTGATGGGAACATTTGTGACTCAGAGGGGAAGTGTCATTTGCTGTGATAAGCAACATAATATGTCATCTTAATTTAATGGCTGACTGTCATGCAACTGCCACAATGAAGACATCAAGAGATAATCAGCTGCTGATGAAATGTCTCTATTTATTAGTCATTTTGAATAGAAAACTCAAAACAATTAGGTAATAATGGGGGTAGAAAAAAAAGTAAAACATGTTTGAGTATTAAATAAAAACAAAACTTTGAAATAGTAGGCAGTTTTTATAATCAAAATTACAGTGTTTTAAGCGAGAATCATTGGCTCTGGTTTTGCCATATCAATTCATACAAAATTTCATTTTAGATTTACAAAAGGAACAAATTGATTAGATCAAATCAATTACACTATAATGATCATGCATAAAGAAATAAAATAGACCATAATAAAAAACACCTAAAATTATCGATTTGACCATGATTTCTACACATTCTGTGTAAGATATGAAATTCAAAGGCATTGAAAAAAAATTCATTGAAGATCATCATTAAAATTTTCCTAAATGGAAGGATTAGTGAAATGTTCATTAAAAGGAGGAGTGTCTACTGGTTATATACAGTACATATAAAACAAGATACATATTAAGCACCCTCCAGAGTCACAGACCTGGTAAAGGATAATGTTACAGGACAAGGCACAGAGCGCTTTTGTTTAACATACCTTCAAACGGCAAGCGTGTCAAAGATGTAGTGCTGAGGGGTTAATAACTTAATCTACAATATTAAAATGGTAATTAGTTGTTTTTAATCTGAGGTTAGAAGATAAGATTGTTAAAGCAGTAGTGACAGTACTAGCTCTTTTTCTTCGAACTGATAATAATGTGAAATGTGTCTTGCTTGGTTCAGTGTTTACATGATATTGTGCAAAAGCTAGGCTACATCATATAGCCTACATCCCTTGAGAACAACGTCAGAAATGTTGTGGTCTTTACACAGTGCAATACAATTTAGGAGGGTTTAACTGAAATGTGAGGATCCAGGGCAGGTCAAGGGGAGGTGATGACATCGGTCGACTGTGAGGGAGGTGTGCTCACTATAATTTCGGAGTCTGGCGAGTACACCTGCCTTTCCAGCCCGTAGAAATCTTCCGGACTCTGAGCTCCGTGTGTGAGATGGCGTGTGATCTTAGCACTGCCTTACCACCACCAACCCTTGTTTCAAAACAGAGAGAGAGGCAATTAGCTTATCAGGTTGTCAGCGCAGTGCTGCCTGGAACCCATGGGAATGGGAATGGGTGGTGGCAGGGGATGGGAGGGGAGAGAAGTGGAGTCTTGTTTATTTGGGCAAGCAGGAGACAGATGAGCAAGTAACGTGGAATGCGTTCAGACTGGCTCAAAGTGCTGACAGGCTTGTATATTAACACAGTGCTGCGGGTTTATTCACAGCACGGGTAACCAGTAGTATAGTCTAATTCATGATTTCTGATGAAATGACAAGCAGAAGTGCTTAAGATTTAAAACATATCAATTAACCTGTTATGACAACTACAAATTTCACTTAAGCATTCATTTTAAAAAGGGGCACTATGTAGTTTTGGGGAAGAACAATATTAATGAGGTAATAATATAAACTGAATAATTTTTTCCCCATAACTGAATAAACAAGCTGTTCTCAGAGGAAAATAAGATCCCCAGAACACTATATGAAGCTAGAAAGGTGGCAGGGTCCGCCAAATATAAACAAAGTAAAACAGTATGAATTTGTTGCTCTTTAAGGTCAGGCGTTTTGGCATAGAAAAAAATCATTCAGTGAAGATCTTCTCCTACGTAG
>OMLP01024276.1:50442-71148 GCA_900302685.1 Spondyliosoma cantharus | reverse complement strand
ATCCATCATGCAAACATTCATTTATGCAGAGACACAAGTTCACACAGAGCAGCACACACACACACACACACACACACACACACACACACACACACACACACACACACAGAGGCAGGAAATTGGGGGAAACAAAAGTCGAGAAGGGAGGACAGAGACTAAACACAGACACACTAATGACAAGACAAGGAACAGGTGAGGTGAGTGAGGAGGGAAGAGGACAGGTGAGGTAACGAAGGGAAGAACACACAGGAGAAATTGAAAAGGAAGAAGAGACACACCAAAACATGGTGGATTTGAACAGGGGGAGTTACGGCGCACAAAGTGAAGACGCGGCGTGAACATCTGGTGGTGGCGTGTAAATAAGTTTGGGACGTGGCCAATTCAAGGATGTGTTGGATGTGGAGCCCAGTTCATTCCTATGAAAGCTGCTCGGTGGTGGTTTGAAGCCAGAAAAGCTCGACTTGCTGGCTGTGGAAATATCTGGAACTTCCGGTTTATTGCTTGAACTGGAATGGACAAAAAATAACTGAATCCTGTGGCTCTCCTAGACTTTCCAAATGTTATTGGACAGAATGGCTCAAATTCTGACGGTGAAACGAGTCGTGTCTTGGGGGGATTGTAGCGCTCAAAAGAATTTATCCGCCGTTTCACAGACGCTTCTTTCACGATGGCTCTGTTGTTGTTTTCTCTTCTGTCAAAACTGTTTCTGGCGCATTCGGCACAACGCTTCAGATACAAATCACGTTGCTTGTGGGAAGTGGGAATGGGGTCAATATGCGATTATTAGCAGACGTACCCGCGTTTAAAAAACGTGCTGTATCGTAGGCGGGTGTTTCACCTCTCATCCAAGAGGCTCCATCAGTTCTAACTAACTGGAGGAGCTGCAGCCTTTTAAACTCTGTGTGGGAGTGACCTTACAGATGCACATGTGAGCTTTCAGAGTCGTTAGGGCCACTCGTGGGTCGTTGACCCAATCGGCCTTCAGGAGACGTAGAAACGTATGAATCCTTACAGGGAGGAGGTCGGGGATGGTAATTGGGTGAAACAAGCTCAGGACCTTCACTGAAGAGATCGCTCATCACATCCAGTAAGAAACCAGAAGTAAACAGCGAGGTATTGTAACTTTCTAATGTTGTCATGTATATAACGTATAAATAACGTTATTTTAACCTAAACAATGATCCTAAATCTAACAAAGTATTTTCCGTGACCTCCCCAAACTGAGCCCGTACAGCAAAGGTCCAGTTCGCCTGTCGCTGGTGCGCTGAGACGGTCTTTTTGTTTTTGGGACTGGTGACACATGCTGTTGTTATGTTGTGGGAGACACTGGCAATCAACCCATTCAGCCATTTAGCTTTGAGGAGAACCATTATCATACCAGGGCTCATCAAAACAAGCTCCCTCCAACACTATTGTTGCCACATCCTGAGCATTTTGCTGCCCGAGACGATTGCGATTCGTTTCAAGAAATACAAAGAAGCCCGAGCATTTCTTTTTCTCCTGATGGCAGAACGATAATGCGATGCTCCCGTTCGACTGCTGAATTAATCTGTTTATGGTTCAGAGCGTGTTCCTCGTGCTCTCCGCAGGAATCATCAGTCTGCATACAGTCGACAATAGACTACAAATTCTACAGGACCAAAACATGACGACCCGTTTGAATCAAATGTGATTTGAGTGCAATTTATTTAGAGGCCCTTATCAGTTCAATTATGCTGTTTTCTGTTCAGGGAATCCAGGTGCAATCACTGAAGGGGGTGGAAGTGAATCTGTTTCCTAATTTATTTATGTAAACTTGGCCTCCCTCCAGTAGCAGCAGATGATTTCATTTGTCTGAGCGGAGTGCCTGTTATAACAGGATTACAATCTGGCTGTTGGAAAATTGTCTGTGGACCTGCGTGTTCCTGCAGGTCTGAGCAGGTCTATTAGCCCCTGATGGCATCTTCATGTTTTTATTCTACGGCTTAATGTGTCTTTAAAACAAACAACTTATCATGTAAGTTAACCTTTTAGCATGAGTGTAATATTCACTAATAAACTCAGGGGTGATCGTTGAGCTGTGACGTTATTAATCTGTGGTTAGTGAGTGTAAAGTAGATATTATTAGTAGATATTCACCAACTTCCTGCTGTATTTTTGTTTTGTATTTGATTTATAATGCATGCTTTTCTATAGAGTGTGCAGTAGTGTATTAGCATCTCCTGTTTAGTTTCTAATGAGAGTCTAATATAGTTTGATAGTGTCTTATTATACTTAATTTAAGGTCTAATGAGCCATTACATGCAGTTTTCTAAGTACAGCATGATTTATGGTTTATATTCAGGGTATTATTGATTTTACTGTCTCATAAAGAACATATTATTTCCTGTTTTAGTCTAATCAGAGACACATTTCAGCTCATGTTATCAGCGGACTCAGGGCAAAACTTTGTTTACTGTCTAAAAATTAACATTTTATTTCATTACAGCAGCTTTACTCCTGAATAACAGAGCTGCAGGGTCAGGAGCAAATTCTCTGTGGGTTGATCTTCACATGCAAACAGCTTCACATTATTCACAGCTGTATGATTCATTATTGATATAAAAATATTGATTAGAGCAATTTTAAAAAAGTAAAGACAGCCTGCATTTTTTGTATGAATCACGAAGCAAATGTCTAATAACTGCAAATGAAGATATGCTGTTGGCTGGACTTTAACATATCCAGAAACACATGTTTACCTTCATGTTCATAGGTTTTCATGCTTTAATGTTCAAAAAACACATTAGTTTTTAACCGGCCATCACTGCAGCACCTCTGTTCACCCTCTGCCCCGCCTCCTGAAAAGCCCGGTCTGCTCTGATTGGTGAGTTTTCACAGGCCCGAGCAGGTACCACCCATTGTGTTGGGTTTTAAGTAGAACTAGATAATGAACCCAAAGGTGGCGTCTACTCAGTGTTTTCTCTAGCTGCCAGGTTTACTTCCTGTTTTCCAACTGAATCAGAGCCCTTGATTGGAGAGACAGTCGCCACAACATTAGTTCAACATGCTGATCGGCACGTAAACCTTTAATAGTCACAGGAACAGCCAATTTTGGTAATAAGTAGTCAATAAATGCATAAATGTTCTGCTGGAACACTATTGCACGGCTCTATGATCCACCATCGCTGTGAATAAATGGTCCATTGGCGTGAATGGAGCTGACGACCTCACACGAGTCCTCACGGCTCGATCTTTTTGAGCGTTTTGATACTGTCACAGTGTTTATACACCTTTAGAAACCTTCTCTATAATAAAAAAAAGACAGGGAAGTCTGACATTATACAGCATGGAACCTCTGAATAAAGACATCACAGGTTTCCTTTGGACTCTTCAGCCCATTAACAGACCCTCAGTGTGCCTCAGTGGGAAAAGCTCTGCGTTTAAAACAGATGAAAGGATTGGCCATGATTTTCTCTCCATCCTCTGACTCACCCGCTGATAATTTATGATAATTAATTCCAGCTAATCCAAACCTTTTTACCCGTGTGCCCTGGCCTCCACCCACAACAATAACAAAGATGCACCACCACCTTCATTCACCAGATTAGCACCCCATCCTGCCTCCACCCGTCACTGTATTTTCTCTATTAGCAGTGAAGCCAAAATGGAAATGAGAGTCTGTGGAGGAAGTCTCCTCAGAGGCGTGAACTCGTGTCTCCAGATGAAGGAATCCTCTGGAGATCCGGCAGCTTGGAGAGCGTCCTCGAGCTGGGAATAAAGAAAACTTTTTTCTTTCACCACACCAGGGACACATTTGCACAGAGCTGCACATGCTGTGGTTTGAATGTAAGACTAACTCCTCATCTATCATTCAATATATCCTATTCAGATGCATTTAACTGCTTCACATGTTCTATATTCTTCTATTACAGCAACATACAAACGGATGTATCCAGTGAAACGTGTGGTGATGTGGATTTGGACGGACGAACCCTCATTCTGTCGTGTGCTGTGTTTATCTGCTCGTCTGTCCATGTCAGTAAAATCTCGTCTGGTTTGTTTGTTCGTCGAGATTCCCTTTTTCAAAACATCTAAGCAAATTTAAATGTATTGTTTCAGCTATTTCCTCCCTGCAGTGCTCTCCACATAGCACAATGCCACATAATCCTCGAGCAAACGCACGAGTCAGAGAATATCTGAGGGGATCTGGCACATACCTTTATGTTAAAATTAAATACCGCTGTCATCTTACAAGCAACCCACAGCACAGGACTGCGCGTGACTGAGTGCAGCGAGCACCAAAGGAGACAGGAATCTGCATTTTATTCCCCACTGTGAAACACAAGCTCACGAACTCGCGCAGGGTGAGACCCGAGGAGCGACGAGGGTGAAAATATCTCGCAGGCAGAAGATATGACATGATAGACGCTCTCCAAACAGAGACGAGGAGCAAATAGAAGAAAACAGCTTGTAAGCGCTCGTCTCCAAATAGACTGCGGGGCTCGTTTTTCTATTTTCTGTGTCGCTTCCGTCTGAACCCACAACGCACCATGAAAAGTTTGTGCAGCTTCATCCCGGCAGACACAAATCCTGGATGACACGGCAAATCCATCCATCGCTGATTAGCACCAGTGACGCAAAGAGACGGCAATTTGTTCTCTGACTTTAGGCCCGACCACCTACACACTAGCTTAGCACGACTCCTCTCTCTCTCTCTCTTGCTCTCGCCTGGTGTTTCTGAGAGCCCACTGAGAGCTCCCCGAGTACTACTTCATCTAGTCGGATGTCAAACATAATGTTGACAGTTAATGTGGTCATTTGGTGCATGGCTGGCAGTGATGGCTTTTCAATTAATACAGCCCAAATGGCAAAAATGCTCAATTAGCTTTAATGTATTCTACTCTCTGATGAACGCTGCGTAAGTGGATGAGGGAGAAAGTCATTTATCTGCTGCGTTTTACCTATAATGACTTTAAGTTGCGATGTTCAGCAGTGCTGGAGGACTACCTTTTAGTTTCTTCTGTCTTCCTCCTCTCCGTGTTAACCTCGGACATGATATAGACCGCTGCCCGAAAGATTTAGCGTCCCCTCCTCTGGGCGGCTGAACAGAAAGAAAGACAGAGAGACATGTTGGCAGCGCCGGCTAAATGAGGAGTGAAACAGAGCTGCGGCACAAAAACTTCTAATACCCGCACAGACAAGAGGAACAGATGTAGATATACTGGTAAATATCAAACACTGACAGCCTTCAGAAGCCATGTGAGAGCACGGCCCCCCGAGTGTCGACTACAATTGGAAGGCACATGCTGCTTGTGCTGCATTCGGCTCTCTGTTGCCGCTATTTTGCTTCTTTCTCCGTCATTTCAGGCTTTAATGTGTGTGTTTGACAACAGCGGACATTTTTAGTTTGAGAATGTCACTGACCACAGACGTCGGTCCCTTCAGGGTTTTCTGGGATTGTTGCAGCCTTAAAGACAGATTCCAGAGCAGCATTTCTAAACACTTTCAATGCTTGTTCGGATGTTTTTGAGCATTTCTTTTGCAATTAAAAGTAACTATTTGTCAACTGATGACATCTGACCGATCAGTTTATCCCGGTTCTGTGCAGAACATCAGGATTTTATAAATGTTGTCAATGTACGCTTCTACAAACCACCACGTTGAAACTTGCTTTAGTTTTTATCTTAAAATACTCGTTTTTGTTTTAACTATCCCGACCTCTCCTCAAGAATATATACTGTTGTTCCTACAAACACATCTGGAGATCTGAGGTCTCCTTAAAAAACATCCAGTGGTGCCTGTCACATTAGCAAAGATAAAATGCTAAATGAACTTTGCATTTCTGCAGCGCTTTTCCAGTCTACTGACCACTCGGAGCTCTTTGAAACGCTTGTCACATTCACCCATGTCAGTATCAAACCAGCAACCTCCCAATTACTGCCAGGCCGCTCTCGTGTCTCACACTGTGGTCACTTCCACCAACGTCTCCTGACACGACAGTCAGGTCATAAACATGTAATGTGATAAGACATGTGTATCATAGTAATGTCGATATGAAGTCGATGTGTCTGTGGTTTGCTGAAACAAAAAATCATCTTCACGACCAGAAACAAGGAAGTGAGTTTGAAGTTTTTGCAGGGGGGAAGAATATTAATGTTAACTGATTAACTGGATGACTACCGTGATTTGTCTAATTTGCAGAAAAGTCGCTGTTGTTGAACAAAATTGCAAGGTCACACAGAATCAACAGAATTTGCTTTAATTGCCGTGATTGTGACATTTTAACTTCATGGCGCGACTGATTGTTACTGAAGCACATCCAGCTGCAGCAACATCCAGGAGGAAGGTCAACCTGGTGTTGTTGATAACGAGAGTTAAAATTTGCACTTTACATAAAAAGATAATAAAATAATAATGCAAAGGTCTGTAGAACCAAGACTGCAAACTTTTACTCCCTCTGTTCCCTTTCACAATAAAAGCCCGGGATCTACTGTTATACGTTGCAGCTTAAAACGTCAATTCTCTCTGACTATTTAATAATAGTTCTACTAGAAGAAGAAGAAGAAGAAGATGGAGACTTTTAGGACTTTTTAACAACCTTCATTAAAACATGTCTATGTACAACACAGCAATATACAGGACACTGTACATCCTCTCTACGCATAGAAGAAGAACAAGAAGAAGAAAAAGAGGAAGAAGGAGGAGAGAGAAGAACTCGAGGGAAGGTTATGTTTTTTGGTTGGTCCACATTATTACTGATTTTGTTATTTCTGATTTCTGATTTCTTTCCCTCACAGCTGTTAAAATGTCTTCCTTTATTCAGATTTTCAGTTCATTGTTGGTCTGCTGTCTTCTTGGTTTTTAATAGCCGTGGTTTGTACAGTTTGCACGGCTGCAGTTCCTCCTGATTGTGTTTTTTTCCTGAATATGCCTCCTCGGTCGCAGCCAAGTGTGGTGTCAATAAAACTGAAGCTGGGTAATCCTCAGACTGTTTCTGAGGCCTCCTTCAAGTCTGCCAGTCTGAGTCGGATTAGACAGTGCTAACAGGATCGCTGTGGAAACGTGATGTGGAAATTTCCGTCCTTCAGAAACAGGACGGCTACACTTCATGTGTTTGTGCGTCGTGGTGACGCGCCGCAGATGTCGATTTAGCGTTCGTCTCTCTAGTGTTGACCAGATAGAGTTCTTCTTGGAAGGAGAATTATTCAATAAAATCAGAGTCTCTCCTTCAGCGTTAGCTCCAGATGTTCATCCTCAGACGTTTGGATTCACACTGACAGTTTGTGTGTGTGTGTGTGTGTGTGTGTGTGTGTCAGTCCACAAGATTTATCTGTCGGTGTAGCTGAGCGAAAGGCAACAGCAGGTGTGAGATTATGGTTTCGCTCTTACTTTCAGGTGAGCAGATGTGGTGCTATTAAAGCCTTAGCGGATACAAAAGCTGCTCTTTTGTATCATCTCATCATCCGTCTAATCCGGCCGAGGACGCCGACATAAAACACACGCAGCAGACGGGGTGATGGCTTTGTTGAGACGGGTCTTAAAGAGTTACTGCTCAGGCGTGAGAGGAGGTTATTTAGGGATGTTACAATGAAGGGCAATATTTTCTTCAAGGGAAACACATTTTCATGATTATCTTGATGTAATAGCAGTTTGACTAACAGTCCATGAGCAGCAGAGTTTAATGTTTCCCTTTTTTATTAGCTAATTCATTAGCTTCTGCTGATGTGATGTTCTGTTTGTTTGGTGTGTTTACAAAAGTCGTACATTTAGAGAAGATTATGGATAAAATGCCAACAAACCACACACACACCACCAGACATCAGGAAAGTGGTTGTGCAGTGATTTTTATAACCACATTGTTCCTCTGAGACGAAGAGGAGTTTGAGACTTTACAAAGGATTAAGCTTCATAATTACCATTATTAATATTAGTAGTACACCTGGATAATTACTTTTTGTAGCTGAGGGAGGTGCAATCGTCAAAAAGGACCCACATGCAGACAAACGTTGGAACAAAAAGCAAAAACGTAAATGAAAAGCTGATTAAAAAAAATAATTAAAAAAAACAGGCCGGAGGAAAAAACAAACATTCAAAAACTCAAAGTACAAACCAAGAAAAGCTGAAGTTGAAAGATGAACCACAGGAACAAAGAGAGGAGGTGAGAGTTAAATACACAGGAGGCCAATCAGAGACAGGTAAAACTAACAAATACAGGAAGTAACACAACATGAACCTTACAAAATAAAAAGGAAACATTGGATTAATATCACACTATAAACTTAAAAAGCAGATTTGGAAGCTACGTTACGGTTCATGTTTGATTAATGTTTCAATCCTGAATGTAGATTTCAATTTAATGTAATTAAAATACTTTAAGTCAATGTTTTTTAATTGTATATTCACAATATTTATCTCTGTTTGGTTCTCCATCAACCCCTGAAGGCAACATCTGGCTCTTCAGTGGCTAATAGCACACGTCATGTTCATGTGCTGTTGGAATAATTGGAAAAATGAGCTCCTGGCTCACACGAACGCGCCCTCAGGTCGGAACAGAGACAACACTCGCTGACTTTGACATCTGATATGCAGAAACATGTTGGATGAAAGTAAATTCAGTTTGATTGATGGTAAGAAACTTTTTTTTATGAATTTAAATATTGCTATGCTGCTTTCTGTCCGTGTAGAGCGACCTACATTATTTAGAGCAAAGTCTTTACAAGCTGTAACCCTGGTAAATATTTTAATATTCAAATATATTTCAGTGTTTTTAGGAAAAAGCCTCACAAAGACACGACTCTGGACTGTCGGATGAGAACATTATAAATGACTACGTTCACCAACTCGTCTCTACCGTCGTGTTTTGGAGCTGGGCAGGTAATGAACAGGTGACTTGTGGAGTTTTATAACCAAAACACTTAGCTGAAAGACACAGACATGTCCGACATCCTTTAAACTTTAATTCACTGACTCTTCTCTATCTGCCCTTACAAATTCCACTAATTTGTTCCTGTAAGAAGCCGTTAAGAGGCTGATTGGTGCTTCATCTCAGACAGATTCCCTCTCTGCCACTCAGACTCCGAGCCCCTCTCAGAGGTCCGGGCTCAATGTTCTGGTCATTAGTTCAACACCATTGCCTCGATAATCTCACCTGGGAAGGACAGGTAATGGCTCCTATCGGTGCGATTATAGCTACTCACACAAACACCTATTCGTACTTGTCATGTACATACCTGCTCCGCTCCTCTGACCTCGGGGAGATAAGAGCCGGAGCCCGACATCTGCTGCAGAGCGCCGGCAGGTTTATTCCTCTATTTTCTGTTAAGTTTAAGGAAATTGTCCAAACAACTTTTCCATTTAATTTAGAGTAATTCATGCAAACACACCCTTTTTTAAACAGTACTTTCTGTTTCAAAAATACAATATTAGCATAATATTCGTCTGCAAACCACAGTTAAATGTTTAATACGTGTTTAAACTGACAACTGACCGTCTTTGTGGCAGTAAAATCAGATGTTTTTAAGGAGATCAGCCGTGATTGTGGCAGCAGAACCAGAACTGCTGCTTTGAAATTGGTGTGACGGGCCAAACAACAACAATAGGATTTTCCCAAAGATGGTTTCTGTCATTTGATAATTTTGGTTTTAATTAGATATTTGCTGCAACAAAAATGGGGTGTAACCTCGATTCTGAGGCTCCAGCACCAGAATCTGGCTCCAAATGACGTCGCAGCACAATATAGCAGCAGTTGTTGGGGAAGAAATATGATTCTCTGAGGTCAATATGTCTCCAAACAATCAGAGGTCATTCTTGCTTTGTTCAGATGTTAAAGATAGTGGCGATTGATCTACGAACAATCTTCTCATGGTCTCTGCAACCTAGATACTCAAAGCTACTGTAGATGAGTCCACAGAACAGATGTGTGATGAGCCGGGCCAAGGCTAAGCCAACTGTTTGCGTAAACCTCGTAAGGAGGCCTTCGATCTATCTGTGTTAGCAGACAAAGTGTCTCTGACCTCTTTTACGTCTTCGTCCTCCAGCTACAGGGGAGAGACTCTGCATCACCCCCTCACTATGCTGTTAATCAGATAACCATATATGGAAGCACTTCCTCCTGAAGCTGTAAGACATCATTTTGGAAGAGTCGTTAAGATTATCATGGCAGCACTGTGTGAAGACAGACGTGATGGGATGTTGCACCTCCAAGATCTTGTTTTATAACCTTTCTCAACGTAAGTCATCGGTGTCTCTGGACGGTCAAGTGAGCGGAGATATTTAAGCTTCAGCTTCATTTTGCAGAGTTGTCAGTTGCCATATTTTATATATACGGTCGTTAGTTTCATATCAAATGTTTGATTCGTTTTCTGTCAGACAGACGTGCATCTGGTCTGTCATAACCTGACGTGTGCAGATTCCCAGTGACGCTGTCCTAAACCGATGCTGAGTGAGTGAGCTAACATCATGACGCAGCAGTTTATATATAAGATATTAGTGTTCGATGTCTCAGCTCCACGGTCGAGTAGAACAACTGTGACTACAACCACACAACAGCCTGATGAATCTGTCTCAGAAACATGGAGCTGCTGATCGTGTCCAACTGAATGAGTCTGAAGTGAGAAAACATTTTGATTAGAACCAAAAATGGCTATGTTTGACTAAAGACGAAGACTAAATCTTAATCAGCTGCTGAATGTAACCCTGCAGCAGTTTTATTCCCATGATGGTGTGTTTGTTTGCGTCTTGGATTTATTAAAGGAGCAGAAATGAGTTATTGGTGTATTATAAACATATATAACTTCTGTGAATGTTATGAAACTGCACTGTTTTATCAAAAACCCAGAACAGAAGCAGGCGTCTTTGTGTCGCCTTTAAAACAAAGAGCAGCGCAGGAAGCTCAAAACACAAAATCAAAAGTACGTTTTCTCCAGAGATTACATGAAGGAGACACAAATATAAAAGTTTCATGATGCCTTCGGGGTCTGACTAGATTATATCCTCAGAATGTGTGTTAGCAGGCAGAAACACTGAGCTGTGAGTCAGTGTTTGCACATGAACTCACACATGAGATGTCACCTGCGACTCTTCACCTCTGTGCTTCACACACTTTGTTTTCTTTGGTCTCTGTTTGTTTTCTCTCTCTTCCCCCCCCTCCCGCCACGAAACACAATCACACAGACATCATCCAGGACGGTTCTGTGACATTTCACAGGTAAGTGTTGATCTTTTTTTTCCCCTCAAATCCACCTCAAAGGTCGCGTCCTGTGATGGAGAGAATCAGCACGCCGTACGCCATCATTCTCAGCCGAAACGCATCAAAACAAACGGGGGGGAGAGAGGAAGGAAACACGACTTGTCAGATTAAAAGAAAAGGCTTCCGTTTCCACTTGAGACAGTTTAAGTGCAGGGGGATGTTAAATTACACACTCTTCAAGCACTGTAATACCTACCCAAGCAGTTAAGTAGATTAAGGAAGATTAAATGTATTATAGTCTTAAAAAGATGCTTTAATTTCACATTTTCTACAGGCGAGTCATTAACACACACACATCATTTTGTCGAGTTTGAGGGAACCAGCTGGGTGACACGACTTCGGTTTAAAGTAATTGAACCTGTGACACTTTAAAATGAACTTTCTCTCCCTCTCAGACGGTTCGCTGTCTGCTTTTTCCAACATGACTGAACCTTCTGAGCTCCAAAATTGACTCCTGCTCACTCCAGTGCCCTACATTTCTCGCCTTTCAAATGGAATGTTTCGGATTTGATTGATTTCCAACTTGATCTATCTTTGCACCTGTACTCCACCACCTCCATCAACTTGGCAGGAATGCAACGAGAGAGCTATTGATTTTTGTACCCCCTGAAATCACTTAGAAAGAGGATACACACTTTGCTCTCACTGTACCAAAATAATTTTATCTCTCCAAAGTGGTTTCCTATATTCGCAATTTCACAAACCCATTTAATTCGGGGGAACATTACTGTTGGGGGGGGAAATTGAACATGGACCGGCTGCAGCCGAGTCAATGAAACTTTAAGATATAGAGTCGGTGTTACAGAGTGTGGAAGTGCCCTCTGATAGCTGACAGCTCTAATGTATCGCTGCTATTATAGTTTCCAATCGACATTCATAAAACAAACAAAAATAAAGAATGACTTTGTCCACGCGGAGTAATAACTGCTTTAATAAAAACAATTCCAAGTTTAAAGGGCGACTCCACCAGTTATACACATTAAAGTTTGTTTACGGTTCAGTTCAGTTCAGTTACGATGTCACTCAGTGGCTGAGTTGCATTGTGGGTAATGTAGGCGGCAGGTTTTTGACTCTTGTTGACGTTTGTTGTCAGGTGGCGACCACTATTTGTTTTACGGCAGCAAAGGAGGAACTCGGGTGAAATGCAGTAAATATGTTTTAAACAGCTCTTTATGTGTTATGAGTGTGTTTTCTCCCCGACGACATTTCAATACCTGTGGCCTACATTACCCACAATGCAACTGAGCCACTACGTGACATCACTGGAGGCAGTTAATCCGATTACATGCAGCTTCCTCTGGAGCCACGAAAGGCTTCATACTACTTTTGTTTTCTCCCCAGGAGCTGTAAACACACTCTGATGTGTTAAATTGAGGGAGTTACTCTTCATTAAATGATAATAAATTGGAATATCTTTTAAATCGGAAAGATGACATCACAGGATGAGTATTAATAAACCAAATAATATAACAACTAAGGTTTTAGGAGAACAGCTCAGTGACAACAGCTCTTTGCAGCTTATTAGCAGTTTTTGCACTGATATTGTAAAAAGGAAGCCCTCTCCCATCCGACAGAGTGTCATCCACCGCTCTCCTCTTTGTGTCAAAGTCACCTTTCGTGTCACTGCTTCATGGAAAGCTGCCCAATGATGAGCTGCCAGGTATTAAGCATTTTTAATCTCACTTAATCTCCCCCGAGTTTCATCCAACCTTCCACTTTGAAGGAGTTAAAACTTTATGATTTGCGATTTTACGATTCTCATCTTCCCTTCCTCCTCCGTCCCTAAGGTGACATCCAGTGTGCATTTTTCCTTTTCATCATATAAAACTTGACTGCAACATCAAAGCGAATGATCTGACCTGAATGCAAACATTCTTGATTACTGAATCTTACATGTCATGCAAATGGATTAGCAGCAAATTTAATAGCGAATAATCCAATCTGAAGGAAAATAATCCCATCTTTTCTGTGTGTGAGGCCTCTTGACCAGATCTGCCACCCGCAGAACTGCGACCGCTGCTCATAAACATCTGATTTAATTTCACAGAGCTGCATTTAGTCGACACGACGCTCCTGATCCTGTTAGCCTCTGCACCAAACAGCCCTGTATATTATTCAAGGCCATGGACGACACACATGAAAGATAAAGAGGACACATATGCGACCACACACACACACAAAGCTGCGGGGTCCTCACACAGCTGGAGATGGCGGTCTGTGAAGCCTGTAAATCAAATCATTTGTTCGTTTTCGTTCCAAATGACATTACTTCAAGGGGATATAATTAAGTAAATGGATTCGGAAAGAAATTGTTAAACAGAAGCAGACTCGCTGGCTTCAGAACAGAGAGCCTGCTTTTCCTGCACAGCAATGCTGATCCTCCAGAACATCCTCCGCTCTCCATCGCTTCTCTTTCTCTATCTGCCTCTCACCTCTTTTTTTTTTCTTCTTTACCATTTACCCTCATAAACCTGTGAGAGGCCACACAACGCCGGCGTGGCACCGGTGGAGATTTATGTACCCTGCCCATAGGTCAACTCAGCCCTCAGATGCAATTGAGAAAGTGGATTCGACACTGGCAGGAAGGCACAGCTGGAATTCGTCCTTTAGATGAGTGAAAAATGTCACAGAAAAGGTGAAACATCCTGCACAGGTTCGGATGGGTTTGCATAGTAACTCCATTTAGCCTCCAGCTACTCTCACATTTTCTGTGCAGCAAACTTTTTCATGTGCTGGATGAAAAAGAGCCACTAGAAGCACAAATAGATGTTTTTTCTTTCTTCAGATTTCTGCTGGATTAACTGAAGCGCTTCCAAAAGTCATATAGTCGGTAAACAGAAATAACCAAAATAGATTTTTTTTTTGTCTTTCTTGCTGTTCCCTGTTTTGTTTGCGCTGTATAATGTGGAGGGGAAATTGGTGCAATGTTCCTCTGCTCTGAAGTACGAGGAGCTATTTGAAATTCCTGCTGTGCATAATTATGATGGATGTGCACAGGTCTGGGTGGCAGTGGAGGCGGTGAATCTGTGAGTGTGTGTGTGTGTGTGTGTGTGTGTGTGTGAGGTGTAGTCGTCCACAGAGCCTGGCAGCTGATGAGCTGTTACTCGGGGCAGACAGACAAACGCAGAGATTGTGTGGGTGATCTCTGGCGCTGACAGGTGTGAGAGGTTCTCCACAGCCTGTGTAAGGAACATTTTTTAATAGATACAGGATGACACCGTGTAACAGCGCTCAAAGAGACTGACAATTTACATCCTGAGATGAGAATGCATGTCTCTGTGTGTTTGTGCTGGAGGCTGGTCGGTAGTTTTCTGTTGGCCCGGCTCGTTTCTAAACTCGAGAACGTGCGAAAACGAATGTGAGAAATTGTTACATGGAGCACCTTTAAAGAATATGTTGCAGGGGTTTGTTTGTCGTGTGTGATCCCAGGGTTTCTGTCAAAATGAAAGGTTTAAATACGTGTTTTAGTCGCCATGATCACAGATAGAGAACCTGCTGGAAAGATTATCTGCAGGTGTCCTTCAGAATGTCCAGCGGTGCGACACGGTCGGTAATAACGCCGTCACCTTCCCCTTCACCTCCTGGTGTGAAAGGTGGCTAATGAGAAATAATGTGAACATGATATGCCAGGTTTGGTTATGTCATCATGTCAACCTCGGACATATCTGTGCTCTGCAGGTACGTTTACCGCTGACATTACATCCTGGAGTAAACCCGCGTGCAACAACAACAGAACCGTCTGCAGCTTTTTGTCTAAAAGACTAAAAAGCCAGTCTGAGATTTACTCTAGTCTTTGTCTCTTTGCTGATGAGCCCAGTTTCATTACCTGCTCACTCGACTCCAGTTCTGGTTCCAGTTCCGGTGTCCTGACCTGAAAACCTCCTTCTCCTCCCAGCGGTCCAAAACACCGCCCAACGGTGCCCCGAGCACAGTCAGCTAACAGAGATAACTCACAGTTACACTACCTGGTGATTACAGGTTGCTGTAAATCCAAAAGTCCAGTTTAACCATCGTGCTGTGTGTGATGTGCTGCTCTGAATCATTAGCACTGTGTTCTGATGTTACGTATCACAGAATCAACTGTAAGCTGGGTGGAGTGGCTGAGGCAGAGACACCTTTTAACCCTGTTACGAGTCACTGTCCCATTAAAATCATCTAAATCTTGTTACGTAATGTTGCTTTAACAGCTGTGAAATTTGAAGATGTGCCGCTGTGTGTCTAGACAGGAAAAGAGCTGGTAAACATCTTGCATAATCAAGATTTGTTTTCTAAAAATCATCCATTTTCACTTGGAGCACTTTGGAACAGACCTTTTGATTTTGGTATTCATATTTTGGAGAAATGTTTCCTGAAGTTTAGGTAAAAGTTCAGTTACACAGCCAACTTTTTCAGCTCCACGCTGGCAGAGAAGCCCGACCAGTGTGAGAACAGCGCAGTGTTTTAACAGCCACCTGAACAAACATCAAAGCCTCTCACAGTTATTGGGTTCGGTGCCGACACACAGCGGTAATCCTTCAGATTTAGCAACATCTTTGAAGCTGAGTCCTCGTTGTGTTTATGCTCCACACATCCACATCTCTTGGCAAAGTCTGTCTCTCCGTAGATGGCGCTCTTTCTTTGATTCTACCGGAGAGTTTAATTCAAATCAAACACTTAATTGTTTCTTGTCATGAACTAATGATTACCAACAAATGTGTGAAGTATGTTAAAACAACAATTTGTAAGTTACGGCCTGAACTTTTGTTTAAAATCAAAGTGTGAAGACGCGACAGTATTAACGTCACGACACCGACGTCCATGTGCTGTGCAGAGTGACAGTGACAGTCTCTACTAGTGACAGTCTCCACTAGTGACAGTCTCTACTAGTGACAGTCTCCACTAGTGACAAGTCTCCACTAGTGACAGTCTCCACTAGTGACAAGTCTCCACTAGTGACAGTCTCCACTAGTGACAGTCTACACTAGTGACAGTCTCCACTAGTGACAAGTCTCCACTAGTGACAGTCTCCACTAGTGACAAGTCTCTACTAGTGACAGTCTCCACTAGTGGGTCCATGTAGCGAGCTACATATGACACCTGCGTGTCTAAAAGTGTCAGTGATTACAACATTTTAGTCCTTCATGAAATTGAATCGTGAAAACAAGTGCAAGGCCAAATCCCATTTTAAAGATTAAGGCTCCATCTCATGTAATCCTGTGTTGGTGTTAATGGATCCCAGATGTGAAGAGGCCAGAACCAAAACACAGACGTAGAGTGTGACCTAAATTCACACAACATGCTACATCTGAGCAGGTCCTGGATTTTTAGAGTGTGAACAAGATTTAGTTTACTCAAACCACAAGAATATTAAAAAAGAATCTTGATTTTTGGGTTTGCTGTTGACGGAGATAATCATCCCACAATGCAACGCAAAGAAAACAATGGAGGAAATTCTGACAGCTGGAAAAACAACAACAACATGTGGATGGTAATTGCACACAGACAGTATGTAGTGTTCCCTCCATGCAGTATAGACTCGGGACTGACAGTTTCTATATTTCTGCAGCAGCACTGAAGCCTCTGGAGAGCAGAGGACGTACAACACATGTCCTTTTATCTGCTCACATATATATGAAGCTCTTTGGGGGAAATTACTGCTTATTTTTTCATTCTTTTTGTTAACTGTGTCAGCGATGATGCCCTAATTTCCCCAATCTAATTACAGTATAAAGCAAAGACTCTCTGTATGTCTGGAGAACCGTTCATTCGATCGACTTCACACTTGGCAGGTTTGTTTCTGAGGACCGACGGAAGTGCAGTGTTGAATTTGGTGTGATTTGGGCACTCGGCTTCAGGACTCTGCAGACTGAAGCTGGGCCACACATGAGACCCCTCTCAGGTGATCCCGTGGGGAAGCAGACATAAACAAAATGTAGATTAGCGTGATGACATGTTAGAGTGAGATGTCTGATGTGACGCGGTCGACTGTCATGGTTTTGGTTTTCTTTTCTTCCCTCCCTCGTGTATTTACATCCTTCTCTTTCCTTCTGTCTTCGTCAGGTCATCTGATTTGTTCCCGGTGTCTCCGTGTTGCTCCTCATGTTTACTTCTCTCGTCTTCTGGATTCCTTCCTGTGTTGTCAGAGTTTCTGCTTTGTACTTTGTTTAGGTTTTATATTTCTCTTTGGGTTTTGTCAGAGTTTTGTTGCTTGCATTTTTGTTTTTTGGGATTTTCTGGATGTTGGACACGTTTGCAACCTGCCTGCCTTTGTGTGTCTGGGTTGTTGTCAACAGTAAGTATACAGGGTGCCGCTCACGTGGTCCTGAGTACCATCCAGATTTTTAAATTGCAAATATCAAACATACTATGTCCCTCACATACTAGATAATCTGTGCTGAACATCAGGTTCTGCACGAGAGTTAATTAAAGTATTTACATCTTTCATTCATGTTGTAGTAGAAACAACGCTGCAATAAAAAAAAATGTCGCTTTTAAGTACAAGTGCTGAAGCATCATTAGTAAAACTAAATTGCATTAATGACAAAAGTGTCCCCTGTGTTCGTGAGAGTATTACATTAGAAAACTCTTAAAGGCCCGTTCGTACAGCGGTGTGTGTGTCTGCAGTGTTTCTGTCCCTGTGTGTGTGTGTGTGTGTGTGTGTGTGTGTGTCTCCTGGCTGGTCGTGATGTAATTTATCATTTTGCGGCACCGATGCACCAGTCAACAGTCTCCAGCTCGCCTGTAATACGGGGGATATTTGTGGCTGCTGTGAGGCAAACAATTTAATAAATCAGTTCATCGCAGCGCACTCGACGGCCCCATCGGCTTCACACGCAGACAACATGCTCCGAGACTCCACGAGACAGACGAGGAAACAAGTATTAAACAGTCTCTTTAAAGGAAAGCTGCTTCACACTCCGCAGCTCACCACAACATTTGTATTCCTGCGACGGCGCTGAAGAAATATAAACCAATAGCTGTAATGCCAAGACAGCAATTAAAAGCCTAATTTCCTCCAGCGTTTGCTCGTTTACAAACCTTCTCATATGTTTTAAATTATTTTGAATTAATTGCACAACCTAATAAAGACAACAGGACATTAGCTGGAGGTTAATTTAGTGAGTAAATATAGTTAGAACAGCCTCGTGTTCTCAAATCAAACTGTGGTTTCTGGCTACACATATTCAGTCAGTCAAAATTAATTATTTATCTTCTCGGCATCATGTTGATGGAAAGTCAGGTGAAGGTTTGTATTCTGTGAAACATTTCTGGAGCTTCACAGGAAAACAGCGTCGTAGCATTTTTCTCATCAACGGATCTGTAGTAATCCAAGTCTCCAGAGGGTCCCTGAGATCCCAAACGGATTTGAAAAGACGTTATTTTCACAATTTTTAAAGCTAAAATCTTCACTGTAGCTGCTGACAATATGTGATCAAAGAGCTAAAATGAAATGTTCGATGTCACAGAGACTTCAGCAGAGCTCTGTCTGCTCCCAGTTAGCAGGTAAACACTGAGATTACAAGTTCGCACGCACGCTCACTTGAACATCGAGATTCAAGTTCAAGATGTTTATTGGCACGCTGGTTGTAGTAGGTACGCTCTGGCACTGAGAGACTTCACTACAGATAGTCACTATAGTTTTTAGTGAGTAAATCAAATAAATCAAGAAATAAGTCATGAATAATATCATGAAGCAGTAAAGGTATAAAGAAAGGGAGTAGGTACAGAAACAGCAGGAATAAGGTGCATATGCTCATAAATATATACGAATATACATGTGAGACATAAATATAAACAAAGAATGTAACAGAAATCAAGTATAAAGGAAACAAATGTACAGAGGAAAGATCTTCAGATGACCTGCATGCTAACGCTTTTAGCTTAGCAGCTACGTTGAAGATTTCAGGATGTAAATAACTTCCTTTTTTAATCAGATCAGATCTTTTTTGATCCTGATGGAAGCTGAATGTGTTTTAAAACACGTCTGCAGCTCGTTCAGGTTTTTAGTCGAACACTGTGAAGCTCCAGAAATGTTTTGTGGACTACAACTTTCCATCAGCGTGAGGAGGAGGAGATACTGACTCACATGTTTTGAGTGAACTGCTCCTTTTACACACCGAGTGCAGGCTGATCATCCCTCTATAAAAGAACAGTAATTGTGTGTACCAGCTTTATCATTACATCTTTATCATTATGAGAGCGCCAACGTAAATACAACCTTCATCTTTTATTTATTAGCTTTATTTCCAGATCCTTTCACGGTGAACTGTGCTGTGCAGCCCCTCCGATAATGTTAACAACATGACAGTAAAACCGAATCTGTAAAGAAAGAATGCTGGAAATCCATTATTCATCGCTGAATGAGTTATGAAATGTGTCATCGACCTGTTATGAATACACAAAGAACATAAAAATGGAACTGATTTCAAAGCGTCAAAAGCGTTTCATCGACCGGCTCACAGCGATACGATCACAGAGACACGAGTGGAGCGCAACCCGCCTCGGATCCGTCTAATGGATTTCCCGCCAGGTGTGTGTGTGTGTGTGTGTGTGTGTGTTACCTGGAATGATAACTCGAGAGTGAAACCCTGCCAGTCACAGAGAGCCGCAGCTCCTCTGACCCTCATCACTTCAGCAGATCCTTCTGCTACTAAACGAGCCTCGCTACTCTAATTCATTTCTGATTAAATATACAAGCGCTCTGATTAAACGTGATGCTTCCAGTCGCACTTTTCTTTGACGGTCTTGATTGGATCTGCCATATTGTATTCTCAGTCATGTGGAAACACAGGCGGTGGAAAATGCTGGATTTCCTGCAAGTCATGAATCGCCCTCTGCCACCGAGATGTAAATCAGTGTAGCGAGCTAAAATTGATGGAGCATCCTCTTGGTTTTATTCCCCGGCTCACCCCTTCGTGCCCCCAGCTGGTGCATGCAGACACTAAAAGATGGATTACAGGCAAAAAAATGTGAGGTGTGAAACAAAGAAATTCAACATCAGAGCCATCAATCACACGGGTCCAATTCTGCCTTTTTTTTTGCAGCAGAGTTTGTTACGTAAAGAGTAATTATGGACACAGCTGAATGCCGGGCTTGTATCTGTTTTGATCCCCATTGACAGCGCTTATGTTGAGTTAATTGAGCTCATATCCCTGGATACATGATGAGAGGCTGTAACATTAGCTGTTTCCTGCACACAGCTCATTGGGATGCAAGGGCAGTGCTGGCAGAGTAAACTGCGCCTTGGCAGAGATGCTGAGCAGTGGTGGTGCTGCTGCAGGGACATGACAGCTACAGTCTTCCCGGCCATAAATCCCCCCTCCCTGCACTCTGCAGGGCACACAGACACACCTGTGTATTAAGCTGAAAGGCAGTTAAATTCAATCTGCCCCGTCGTGCCATGTCAGTGAGTGAACTTGGTCGGTTGTAAGACATTTGTGCTGTTTCATCAACAGCCCATTATTTATTCTGGGTAGTTTTTTTCCCTCCCTCAGGTTCTCATGAGAGAGGATGGGGGA
>OMLP01024276.1:39515-50369 GCA_900302685.1 Spondyliosoma cantharus | reverse complement strand
TCCTTCACTCGTCCCACTCAAAATCAAAGCAGCTCGCTCACATCCACATCCTCAGCCAGTCACACGTACTGTATGAGAGCAAGTAATATCCTGATTAATTGTTAAGCCAACAAGAAAATAATCAATCACGGATGAATTCAGAGCGCACGTTGTCTGTGGATGTCATCCACCGGCTGCAGCAGTTTTGAGGATGGGAAGTAAGAAATAAACGTCTTGGTTCTGTTTTCCAGCTCAGTGCGACTCGACTTTGATTGTCTGCTCGCAATTTACCCAGCAACTGCCAGCTCCGTCTTCTGCACATCTCATACGGACCTTTTTCTTAGATCTCAATGGATTGCCTAGCAACCTTTTTACTCCCAGCAAAAAAACCAATGTGTGCACTGAGCAGCGCGCGGTCACCAGTGTAATTATTATGCAAAGCAAGTCGAACAGAAATGTAACAATCTTTCATAATCATTGTACGAAGACAAAGACAGCAGTCGTTAAACACGTAACGGGGACAATAATGACTGATGTGGGAGTTTCCCCGTTTATGGCAGTTAAATGTCTCTACAGGTTATTCCTCGCCCCATCACACGCTGAATTATGGGGCTGACCTATTCCTTTTATTGAAGAGACGTCTGCGAGCGTTAGCAGCATGCTACAGGTGTCTCCCTTTTTATTCACTTACTTTTTTTTTCTTTTGAATGATGACACTTGAGGGCCCGGACAAAACCAGCAGCGACAGAGACCGACTGTTGTGTCGCTTCATGTGACTTGTGTCTCGGCCAAAAAGCTGCACTTGAACACACGACATGCTGTGTCCCGATTCAGAAGGACTCGGCCTTTGCGGTCTTTGAAGGCGAGTCCTCCGGAGAGACCTTGTATACCTCGTCAGCCGTTGTTAAATGTGACGGTCTAGCTTCTGGAGCATTTCCTGGTTGTGTCACCAGATGTTTTACCCTTACGTCACAATTTCTACAGCACGCGATGTCGCCATTCTCTCTCTTTTTTGGGATATGGGAGGCCGCGAAGGATCGTCGAGGTGCGTCCTCCAAAAACAGAGAAAAGAAGGCCGAGAAGGAGCCTTTGAATCAGGACAGTCTTTGCGTGCCGTTGTGAAGTAATTGGCCTTCAAATGCTCCTTCGTAGGATGCAGACCCTGAACTGGGACACAGCCAACTCTCTGTACCACCAGGTGGCGTCAGTCTGTATCTGTCACTCAAACTGAAGACTCAGATCTGGACATAGAAACAGCACTGCTGAAGACAGGTTCAAGGAACTTTCCCTTTCTGTTTCTGTTTCTCTTCTCGTGCAGCGATTCGCTTTGCTGAACAGCCAATCAGAGTGATTTCTCTGACTGACTTATTGAATATGCTCAAAAAGCTGCAGACGAGTGGCGACTAGTGGCAACGGCGCAGGACACCTCACAAAAATCCAGCCACAGACGTCCCGACATCGTTCAATGACTCGCTTCACGTCACCAAGAGTTCAAGAGTTTGTAGCTGAATTAACCATCGAGCTGAAATAATATAAAATCCTCGGCTCTGTCGGCTTTTAGATACAAAAGCTGTTCTTCCGAGTCTTTTATATCTCACATGATTGACGTGCTGATGTCAGACTCTTTATCTCTGTTGCAACTTGAACTCATGTGGCGGCGTAGGAATGTCATTTTGAGTATCATTTAGCTTCTCGTGTCACATATTTAAACCTGAGGAGAAAAACAAGCACCGACAAGCAAATGGGAACAATCGGTGTGTTTGTCAGAATATTGATATGTTCAATTATAAACTACAAGTACATGGACCAGTCCACTGACCACTCAAACTACTTATTCATATACTGATACATCTGCTCATCAGGAGCAATTTGGGGTTCAGTATCTTGCTCAAGGACACTTCGGCATGCAGCTCAGCTCAGCCAGGGGGAGCCGGGATTCAAACCAGCGACCTTCCAATCACTACACGACCCGCTCTACCCCCTGAGCTGCAGCCGCCCCAGCAAAAAAGTACATTTCTACATAAATATTTCAATATGACGACAAACGTTTTCAAACATAACGTCAACAGAAAAGGATGTTAATGTATGAATATGGAACCTTTCTGTGATCATATCATCTGTTTAAACTGTGTCAGGGTTTGTTCCCGCTTCTTTTGTATGTGTATAGTCGCAGTGCGGTGTTCACAGTATCGTGGTTTTCATTACTGAAAGCTTTTTTAATCACACTGTACATGTCGAAGCCCAAACTCTGTCTGAAGACTGAGCAGGAGGAGGAGGACACCTGTAGAGACCGCTAACTCGAGCCGATACTCGCAAAGTGAAACAAATAACTTGAAGTCAAACTCGCAGGTATCACGAGGCTGCAACAACTCACAGATCCCTGTTTTTTTTTTTTTTTTACCTTAATGCGGATCTGTGAGTCAGCATCGACGCCTCCGGTAAGGAATGAATTTAGTGGAAATCCTTGAGCGAGCCGATCCGACGGCCTTTCATCTCAACTGCAGCTGCTCTAAATGTGAAACTAGATTAACCGCCGATGGAGCTGGATGGAGACTTTTCACATTATATTGCACATACTGCTGCTGTAATCCTGCAGGGAGCATGTGTCTGATAAAGTGAGTGGCATTCAGACTTAAATACAAACCACACAGCACAATACCGGCTTAACCGCGTCTCTGTTTACCATAATTGATTTGCATTTTCACCACTGAATGTGGCATTGAGGGAGATGGATTCTGAAACTATTTAAACAGCAGCTATTGACAATGCATCGCCTCGACTCTCAGGCTCCTCTTCGAGAGCAGGGACGGCGGCTGGGACAGCAGGGACCTTTTTAAACTTAATTTCATTGTTTCCTAACAGGTTTTTTAAAGGAAGCCGTGAATTTCCTTTCAGCACAGACACCAAATGTGCTTTCACTCGAGACTCATCCTGCTTGAACCGTGTTATTATCACCTCAACATGTCTTCTCCCTGTCGTTGTTTCATCGAAGCCTCATTCTGCTCAGGAAATCTGTGGAGTCACATATTGGATTTAGATATTAAAACCTTCATCCAGTAAAGCTGACATCCACATGTGAATTGCTTCTTATTATTTCAAGTGATGAATATGTATTTTTTCATTTTTTCTATTAGGATTTTGCTTCTGCATTACCAGATGACAATGAGTGAGGGACTGCGGGAGAACGATTAGGAGGAGGGAGCGGTTCAAGGTCGGGTCGGACTTCTCTCGTGTCTTCACAGTCGAACCACACTCCTGATTTCTGTGTCTGCTCATTCTCGTTTCCTCTCTTCGCCTCCTCTCCTCGAGTCTCTCCCACGTGAGATGTGAAGAGAGGACGCAGGAAGAGAACACGAGAGGAGACGAGGAAACGCGCATTTAACTAAATGAGACGCCCGCGCTTCAGAGCCGTCGCCTCAAAGCAGCGTCAATTAAATGTGATGCGTGATGCGTGGCTCAGCGGCGTCACGAGATGAACTTATAACTTAAATGTTTACTTTTAATTCAGCTGACTTCCACAAAGGAAACACCTGTGCGTCCTCGCTCGTAGCTCCTCCAGCAAGACTCCTCTCTCCTCAAGAAGCATTCAAGGAAAATTGAGACATCCTTAACTCTGGCAAAGCTGAGAACGATTCCCGGGTCACTGGCAGAAGGACAAAAGGAGCGAGGAGGAGATGAGGAGGGAACAAAATAAAGAAATGAGAAGAGCCCGGGGACTCAGGTCCTCTTAAATAACCTCCCTTCATCAGGATATAATCCAGAGCAGGAGGGGGCAGAAGCTGCATGTAGGCAGTGAAAAGTATCACGGGAGTTAAATTACTGTGAATACAAAACAAATAACCCAATATTAGAAAGCCTCACCTCCTTCCTTCTGTGATATTTACAGTCTCATTGTGAATCCTGCCTACATGCAGTCGGTCGCCCACCGCCCCTTTTTCTTATTCCCAGCCTGTGCTGGATTAGGTGCTGATGATGGGAGGTTATTTAAGAGGATGTCAGTGTGTATTGTTAGAGTCTGATGAAAACACACAAACGTTAGTCATTTCCTTTTCCTGCAGTCTCTCCTTAAACTGGATTGCTCTACGCTGTGAGCGTCTGACAGGCTGTCAGCTCGGCTCTGATGCAGCTGAAGTGGGTTAAACTTCTTCCCTCAAGGACGGCAGCTCTGTCTGTGTCAGGGCTTTCTTTATGTGCTCACTGTGGCTCACGCTAGAGGTGAAACTCAGGTGTTAAAGAGATTAAATGTAAGAATTCTGCTTTTAAAATCTCTTAAAAAACGACCGGATCGTTCTTGTACATCATGTTGAGCTGCAGCGAGACTGATTGCAGGTTCATTTGTGTTTATTATTGAGTAGTTTTCTCACCACCAATCAGCCTGATTGCTTTTCCTCCACACATCCTCCAACCTGAACCACTGAACGGGTCGACTCTCTGAACAACATACGTTACTGCTGCAGCGTAGCAGCGACAGGTGCAGCACAACTTTGTCGTGCGGTCGCAGTTTGTTTGGTTTCGGCAAGAAAACAACTTTGTTAGGTTTAGAAAATCTTAATTATAATATGAACACGCTGTTACGCCCCTGGTCTAAGGGAATCAGAGACATAACGTGATGTGCTTCTCCCCATTCTTCCCACTCCCAAGAAGGCTAGCGTCACAGGAATTTATATTTTGAGGTGGCATTTATACTTCTGCTTCAGAGGGAGAGAAAGCAAAACAACAAACAAAAGCATCTATCTCCCTACCTTCCCTATACAAATCACAAGTATTGACAAAAAGACTAAATCTTACCTAACTCCTAAAGAAAGGACAAACAGGAGAAAAAGGGTTAAAGAAAAGGATTCTCCCTCCTACTGGGCTACCAAACAGTTTACTTATTCACAAGAGCTCAGTGTAGATTTCACTGGATTACACAAACACAAAATACTAGGCAAGCTAGACGCTAGTCCCAGTTGGATGTGGGTGAATTGGTGGAGAGGAAGACTGCAGTCAGCTTCAAAGAGGCTCCTCTCTTCACTCCGGCCAATCCTGGAGCAGCAATCAGGCGGCTCAAGCCAATCAGCAGGTCCAACCTGCTATCAATCACACACACACACACTCACTCGGAGTAGACTGCTCACACACACTGGAGGAGGAGGAGGGACAGAGCAGCATCACATATACACAAGATAATGACCCCGGGGTCATAACAACACGTATGTGACGTAAAGTAAAGACATTAGTAAGTTAAAGACTCACCCTTGACTTTTGGTTTCATTGGATACGAACAGCAGCTCTCTGACCAGCCTTCCACCCGAACCTCTTTCCTATTTGGACTTTTCCCTCTCGATAAAACTTCTCCTGACTTCCTCCAGATGTCACCGCCACCACACATCAATATGGGTTATAATAAGATGCTGAAGGATATGTGTGTGTGTGCGTGTGTGTGTGCGTGTGTGTGTGTGTGTGATTGAATTCAGGTCGACCTCCGACTGAACTCAGTGTTCTTCAGTGTTACGTTCATGAAGCAAAAGTCCATTTCCCCTCCAGCTCCAGTCAGCAGAAACACCCGACGATGGAGGTCAGCTCCGGATCACTGCTGCAGTCGGGCTGATCAACAGGAGTGAAGATAAATCAGCTTTCTGTCCTCCCGTCGGTCACAGCAGGATCTGATGTGACTCCCTTGTTTTGTTTAGGTAGAGATAACACACAGTATTGTGCGTTTAAATAGTTGTACACATTTAACCACCTTTAACTTTCTGTACAGTCCCTGAACAGTGAGACTGAGCAGATCACAGGGTTGTACAGGGATAGATGTCTCATCTCATCACGTTGCTGGATAATGTCCGACACTCCAACAGTATGGGAGTTATAGACGTGTGAGTGAATCAACTTAAAACAAGTGGAGTGTATGGAAGAATTAAAAAAGCGGCTGCACACCTTTTGACCCTGAGATGCATCAGGAAAGCAGTCGATGGCCTTGTGATTCAGGAGGCAGTGTAAAAATAAACTAGCAGCACTGCCGTGTCACAGTGAGCCTGGGAGATGGTAAAGGTAATCTTAAAGTGTGGGCATAGCAGCGGTGGAGCTCTCGGGGGAAATCAAGAGCTTTCACAGCTGCCCTGCCCGCCAGCAGTGGCAACACAACTCTGAAATGACAGGGCAGCGCGCCGGCGGACGAAGACAGACAGACAGACAGACAGAAACTTTGAGCTCAAACTTAAATCGAAATACTTCAAATACGCCGGGAACTCGTGGGTGAGACAAAGCCGCATGTTTCCAGATAAATACACCGCTGCCTGAAGTGCAGCCGAACATGAAAGCACATCTACCTTTCACCCCGAGTCTGAGACGAGCCGTACGTCTGTTCCTTTTGAAAAGGTAAATATTCCCACTTGTTGTGTGTTTACGCCGACCGCGTCCACGGGAGGAATCAGTCCAAGAGCGAAAACATCTGGCTGATTTTTATTGGATTTTGGATGATTTAAGTAAACAAGTGTGCACAGTTACTTGTTTTTGAATCACACCGGTGTTGAAAATTGGATGTTCAAGAAGCCATCATGAGTTTTTACACCTCTACACTTTACTGTGCTTTTACGAGTCCTGTAAATGTAGACGGCTCCCTCGGTGGCGTCCCCCCGAATCCCACAGATAAATAAGATCACTGGATGAAATCAATGGAACAGAATGAGGGATGAGAGGATTTTTAAGCCCGCAAAATATGAAGTGTAACACTTCCCGGCTGACGCTGACAGCTCCGAGGGGCGAGGAAATAGCTTGTGTCTGCTTTCTAAGAGAAAGTGCCAACAGATTGTCAGAAAGACCGGTGTGTTGTCCAAACAGATAAAATGTCAAGTGAATAACAAGCCAAACAAAACATCTCTTGCCATTACCTTGACACTTTTCATTTCTGAAAATTAAGCCTGTGATAGAACTGGATATAAATAACAGAGCACAGAGGCTGTTGTTCTGCACCGTGCAGGCTTCGACATGCTGCTTTAGAAAGTGATTTTCCCCACTGACCCTCTGACATGCCTGAGCCGGCACTAAATTGTCAACAGTTATATATTTTTGTGAATCATTTCAAGGTTTTTCCCACAACCCCAGATCATCTCGCCACCTGCAAAATCAGCGAGCAGCCCTCCATGATGGAAATAATCTGGAGCTTCTCTGGTGTTTCTGAGTCACACAGCAGATTCGAGACGTGCTCTGGGTGATAATTATTTTCCAAGTTTGTGTGCTAATGCTGTTAGAGAGAGTCGTTCCCCACAAGTGCTTATCAAGTGAAGCATCATGAGTCATCGGCCTGTTGGTGTAAATGCATGTGAACTCGTAAGTCTAGATGCCGTTCCTCAACGCTTCCGCTCCGCCCCGTCCTGATTTCTCTCACCAAACCCTCCTCGAACTCTTGAAGTGAGTGCAGTACGTGCAATCTATCAGCGTCGTTAAACTGTTTCGCGCGTGCGGCCGCCGAGCGGTAAATCCTCCGGCAGCGTGAATCTGTCACGCGTCATAAGCAGATATATCCTCGGAGCTGAAGAAAAAGCACCAGGTGGAGCGTTTACAAGATGTCTGCTGCTGAGGAATCATAGAAAAGTGTGCAGTCAATCAACGCATCACTCACCTGACGGCTGATTTTATATAATCAGCTTTAATCTGGATGATGTTCCCTTCCCCCCAAAACACAAGGAAATACAAGGAAAAAAAAAAGGAATATATATATATATGTTTATATAATAAATACAGTCTGTAATTTCATGTCACAAAACATTAACAAGCTCTGCATTCTCACACAGAACTATACAGTGATGCCAGGCACAACTTACCACTTAGATTTAGATATATTCTTGAATCAGTAGTTTCTTGATTTCAAGGAGTTTTACACAGACAAAACTTCTTGTTTCTGTTTATATTCGCAGCTGAAACTATATCTGTTTCTGGCAGATTTTAGCCAAAATGAATAATCATTTACTCCTTGAGTGACTCCAAAAACAGCAAATTCCCAAAACAACATGAAGCCGTCGTAGCGCACCAGACCTCCGTTACATGTTTGCAGTTTGGTAAAGTTCAGGAAAACATTGACGACTTCAGTTACAAACACACCTATTTTAATTGTTTGTGCATGTTTTGTCTCCTGAGCTTTTATCCAACCGACCGTCTTCATCCTCTTCCCTGTACAGATGCTTTACTCTTTATACTGTAAACATTCATTTGATGGCGGTCGTCAAACACAGCCTACGTGATGTCATACTGAAACACCGAGGCTGATGCTCGAGCCAGGTAAAAACTCGGCATCCTCACCAGCTGAAAATCGATGTCGTCTCCGCGACCTGTGACCTCAGAACATGTAGTTCACTAATGGAATGCAAAACAATCGACCACTTGGCTCGATCCGATGTCGCCGTGTCGTTCCTACAACATCGTAATTATGTTGCTCCGGCAGTGTAATTCCACCTGAGGGGTCCTGTTTTCATAATGTCACAGCTTTGAAACTCGGGACAATGAAAAAGACAGAAAAACACACACATTAGAGAGATTATTCTGTAAAGCATGTGTTTAACAGTTTCAAAAGGTCCATTTCAACCTAAACAAGCCTCCCAACCCTCTCAGGTGCAGACCGCATCGCAAAGCAAAGATTAAAGTTTAAAGCAACGTTAATTATTATGTGCGAGGAACAGAACCAACACGGCGACACCAGATGAAGCCGTTTTTCTTTTTTTCTTTGGTGGCAAAGTCAAGTCATGAATAGTTATGACTGCATAATTACGACCAAAGAGGCACTTTTAAGATTGACCGTATTTTCATTTTCAGGTCAAAATCAGTTTCAATGGAGTGCTAGGGGCACTTTTACGATATCATCAAAATCTCTATTTTTAAAACACTAAGAAGGCTCGACTCAACATGAAACTTTGCTGGTAGCATCACCAGGGTCTCTACACATGAACTCCAGCATTGAGAACATTGTTTGTGTTCACAGAGTTACTAAAAAGAAGGTTTTTGAACAACTCACGTTAGCAGCTGCTTGTTCCGCTCGCCGCCGTCCTGCCAGTCGAGAAGTGTCGACCTCTGAATGAGACGTAACCTGGAGGAACGCTCCTAAAGCTTAGTTCCATATAAATGCAGGATAATTTGTTGTTTTGTCTTTAGCGAATAACATGTTGACCTTGACATTGAAAAAAGTCCACCTTAACTGTCCTCCAGGTTAAAACGAAAATACAGTAAATCTTAAAAGTGCCTCTTTCGTTGTAATTACGTTTTTACACGAAGGTTTAACTCGGGTACATTCAGAAAAAAAGCCTAGGTTGCATTTTGGCGAGAGTTTCACATTAATATGCGTGAAATGTTGTTGATCCAGTCGAAACTCCGACCGCGACCCTCCTCGTGTGGACGTTAAAGGGTTTGACATCTGAAGTTCACCGCGATCCGTCCAAAAACAAGGAGCAGATGAAGTCTTTGTGTTGTTGGACAGACCGAGCAGAGAGACACGACCCTCCTGACTCTTTACATTCACAGTATTTTCTCCTCCAGCGCCGCGTTTCAACACTGAAGCTCAACAGCCTCGCTGCTAAAATATGATTTGACGATTGCTGCTCTAACGGTATATTCCCAGCTGACAAACGTTCCAATTATATCACATTTAGCTTTCACCATTTTTGAGGTACAAAATGGAGCTGCTGTCTATTATTATCCGGGATCTTAATTGGGTTTTGTTTCATACACAAGGTTTTTTTTTCTCTCCTGGAAGTCACATGAAGGTCCTTTAGAGTTCAGACGGTCGATTGTGGCGTCACGATATCGGACAGTTATGAAGCAGCAGAAGAAGAAACAGTGAGTGTTGCCTTCAGGGTCTCGATCACGAAGGTGAAAACCAGACATATGATTTTGAATCAGACTTGCCTTCAGCGTTTTGTCAGTCTCGTCCACCTACGCAGCTTCTTCTAAATACAGCAGACAGTTGTTCACACTGATGAACGACACCGTTACTGGTCATTTACCACAGTTTTATTCACCATATATTATAATATAACATCTTGTAAAAAGCACACACATGTAGATATATGAGTGCACAGTCTGATAATTTGTTGAAGAACACGGTTAAAAACAGAAACCATTACGTACAGGAGAGATTTCAGTGGATGGTGAAAAGTGTGTATCTCAACTCCCAGTGAGATCTGTTTATTCTTCATGTGTTTATCTCCGCAGCGCCGTTAAATTAATTACGTGATAAACATCACAAATCATTCAGGAAATCAAAAGTCACCATGTAAATTATACTTACTGCCGGCAAGATGTGTAGGCTGTACATTTTATATGACAATTACTTATTTTCTGACTTGTTTCTTCTCTCGTCGTGGGTAATTTCATTTGGTGGGACTCGTTTCTTGGGATGGGAACCTCTGGCGGGACTCGAGCTAGAGAGAAAACCTCTGACTGACAGCGTGATTAAAGAAAAAAAAAAAGCAGCAGAAAACCTTTTAGCTCGGCTGATCTCTCATTTGTTCTGCCACTCAGTTGCTTATCATGCTGTTCCCCTGCTCTGTTTATAGCATTTTGCATTCGATTACTTTACCTGACGCAGCAGAGAGAGATGAGGAGAAGTCGAGGAAAAATGTTTAATAAGATTAAAAAAAAATCATTAAATTATTATCCTTAACACTCCTCGGGAGGCAGAGCAGAACGTGGAGAGTCATGCTGCTGTTCAGCCTCCTTCTCTAATTGAGGACACTGTGGGTCAGGTAGGTCAGAAGCTCGCTAATCAATACTGCTGCACCCCCTTTTATTTCCAGCGAGAAATATTTTCATTTTCATTACCCTGGCTCCAGGATGCTCTGCAGTAGATTAATTGTCTCTTTTGCTTCTTTACCAGACCCAGTTTCCTCCCACATAGCCTCCTTTTTT
>OMLP01024276.1:9025-39495 GCA_900302685.1 Spondyliosoma cantharus | reverse complement strand
TCATCTGAGTGCTCCACTGGTTCTGTGCAGCAGACATACAGTACAGTAATTTGGACACAGAGCCTCACAGCGTCCTCCAGCTCACTGGTGAAAGGAGTGGGTCTGGGGGCAGGGCAGCGCAGGCTCAGAGGGGAGGGCGGCCATTAGCCCCGGGTGGTATTTGGCCGGCCCCGGAGCTCTCGGCGCCTGAGTTGGGGGCTCCATGCCCATGTCGAGGCGCAGTGACAGGTGGGCATGGCAGTAATCCAGAACCGACGGCTCACACCTGTACAACGCCAGAGCACTCAGCTGCCGCGGAATCTAGACACAAGCAGGAAGCAGAGGAGGGAGAGGAGAGAAGAAGAGAAGCACACTTTTAAATCAGCCCCCCAAAAAATCCCCCGTTTCAACATTTTGTTCACTCAGAATATTTGGAATTGGCTTAATTTACTTCATGCAGTCGTGGCACAGTGCTGCCATTAATGCAGCCTTGGCTGCTGCTATAGTGTGTTCGCCCCAAGACCTGAAATCTGTGGCGCTCAAACACCCACTTTCAGCCAGAGTGATTTATATGCAAGATGAAAGCCTTAAGCAAGAGTGCACACATATTTTCTGCCCTCTTTTAAATGGAGTCAAGGCTCCATTTAGAAGAGAGTGCTTATTACATTACAAGCACTTTGCTGATTCAAAGACCTCTCTTAGTTTTATGTGCTAGTGTGGTTTGAATTATGTCAATTAAAAGAAATAAAGCTGCGTCCTGGTCTGTGCGACACTGATATTAATATTCCGATGACTATTAATGCCTTCGCGCAAGACATGGATGCAGTCATGCGTCTTCAAATGTACAAAGCACCAGTAACAGTGTGAAGAAAACGTTCATGTGGGATGACGCACATGCAGCACTCGAATGCACTTCAGTCAACTTCAACATCCACACGCAGATATATTCTGCATATTCTTCATTAACGCTCACAGGCTGATGCAGCGTGATGAATGGCTGTTAAAGGTCGGGTTGGAAGGTTGTTCTGAAGCACTTCTGGTTGCATTTGTAGAAAATCTCATGACATCCAAACAGCAATCAACAAATCAAATGTTTGCAGGCCTTTAACTCACCCTCTGTACGATCAGTGGTGCCATGATGTGTGATAGTTTGACCGTTTTGCGACGCTTACATTAGTAGTTGGTTCTCATCGACGCTTTCTAAGTTCAAGTTTATCATCTGTCATAATCAGATATCTCACTGCAGTACGTTGTGTTCAAGTTATTGTCCAGTAATTTATTCAATTAGCTTAGCTCACAGCATTAAAAGGTTTTCATGCACAATACAAACAGGCTCGTCATTAAAGTTTTATTAATAGGCTATTCATGATTCAGAGATACTTTACTGTCATTGTACTTAAGTGCACAGTGAAAATGCCACTCCTTGTCGGAAACAATATAAAAAAGAGCAAATATATATTCAAAAAAAGGTAGTTATTAAAGATTAATACAGAATTCTGGGTAGAAATGTCAGACTGGTCTTTGCTTTCAGCCTGTTTTGAATACGAGGTAAGTAAATAAATAAATACGATGATATTCCCCCAAAGAAAAATAATTCTCAGACTCTGGTGCAATAATTCAACATTTCCCATCTGGCAACACTGCTGAGTGCTCAGTATACACGTCTTCCACAAGGCTAGGAGGCTAATTTGCTAAAGCTATTAGCTATTAGTGAGCTAGTCGCACAAAAACAGCAGAGATGGACGGACTAACATGCTAACTTAGCAGTGGTGAGTATCAAGAATAGCCTGTTCTTTGTTTACGTTCATGATGACAATGTTTTAGGTTTTTTTGTACATTAGCACGTTAGCAAGTAGCACAAAGCACACAGCACGGATCCAACAATTACAGTCTGGATCCGACATTGGAGGCGGAGAACCGTTCACGCCTAAGAACGCTGCTCAGTGGCGCATGAAGCTAAAACAGGGAATATGGGAATATAATTATTTAATTGTGCTCTTCTGGACTTTTCCTAATGTTATTGGACCAAAACACTCAAATTATGAAAGTGAAACGAGTCATTTCAGGGTTGTGACCCTCCAAAAAAGTCATCTACCATTTTACAGCAGCTGCTTTCACACGGTGAGCTTACAAAAGTCTTCCTGGGGACTCCTGAGCCAAAGAACAGGATCGCTGCAGCAACAAAATTCAGTGTTTAGCGGCTAACCCAGTTAGCACAAAGCACACACCCACAGCAGTAACTGAGGTACGTTTGCGTCGGCGATGTTGCTTGTTATTTCTGTCGAAGAGCTAACAGAGCTTGTTGAACGTACCAAACGAGCTGCTATGTGTGCAGAACCTGGATCACAAAAGGCTTGATTTGATGCAGGGATGTATTTCATCACTCTGTCTGATGAGGTCAGGCTTCACGCCGCTATCACCATTCAGACCCTTAACTCTAAAATCACAGCGTACAGAAGGTCATGTTTGCCTATCGGGGAAACAATCTGGCTCCCGTTTTGCTCTTTGCTGTAAAAGGAAGATTAGCTGAAAAACCCTCTATTGTCAAATCCAGCAGCTGAACTTTGCTCACTTTACTTCGGCGGACTTGATAAAAAATTCATGAACAACAATGCTCCGAATGCAAAATGAGCAAATGAGTGTGCGCGGCCGCTCGGATCTGGGAGTTCTCTGCACAAATCATCAAGGGGAAAGGCTCCATGCTGGTCTTGTTTTCTCCAATTATCGCAATAGTAAGAAGTCAAACATGTGAGTGGTGAAGTCAATATAGATGTGGTTGGTCGGCTCTCTCTCTCTCTCGCTCTGTGTACAGTGATAGTTGGCAGAGCAACCTTTGTCTCTGCAGCAGCTCCTCTGTTAAACTTCCACGTTGCCAGTTTATCCCGGCTCAGATCCAAAGGTGCCATAAAATAAACCCAGCCGCAGTAACTGAGACAGTAAAAGTCTGTTGTTTCTGTTTTACTCTACCTCCACAGATCTGTAAACACATGAACAAATAGATCTTTTAGAAAGGTGGGAGGCGTTCGCTGTGAAGGGTTTCTCACGATAAACACTATGAATAGTTCAGATACCATAAAGAGACTTTAAACTGTGACGAGTCTGTGTAACATTTAGTGTGTCTGAAGGATCTGTGTCAGTCAGAAGAACATGGAATAGTTAAACTGTGAGAGCGACTGTCTGTTTGTTGTGTCAGGATATTTTTATTTTTTTTACGCTGCTCGCCGTCACTGTGCCGATTGATTTAATCCTCCTCAGAGAACCTGACACAAGCGGTGGCTCATTTTTTATCATTACGCTCAGTCTGCGGTGAATAATGCATCAACGTCAAACTTTTTGTCTGTGACAGCGATTTGCTGTTTTAAGAATCAGACCAAACCCAAATACTCACATTATCCATAAATCTCACAGAACGACGCAGCAGAAGCTCCAGACTGTGCCGACGTCGAGCTCGTTCTGCTGCTCCAGGCCAGGCTTGGACTTTGGATGAATCTCCGACGCATCCGTTTCAATTTTCCAAAATGTATGCACGTATGCAAATGTTTGAGTCTAACAGATTTGTATGCTCCCAAACAGAAAGCAGATGAAGTGTATGGACACACACGCAGTCGATCCCCCACAGCAGGTTTGGTGTTAACGTTTGTTAAAAACAACAACCTCATTCTGTGATTTTATTGCCTCCTCCTCAAACACTTAAGTCACTTTCTGCATTTTTTTCCCAGCTCTTCGCCTGAACCGTCAGCGACTGCGCCTCACACAGAGAGCCCCCTCAGCTCGCGGCTCACTAAGTAAGGCGGACATTTTTATTCACATGGAGCCGCTTACCATGAAATAAATTCTAATTCCTGTTTCATTGGGTCTTTAATTTTTAGTAAGGCCTCCCTCAGTATCTTTTCATCGAGCGCTGACGGTGGAATATCTGCTGCTTTTCTCTCTTAAATGTAATAAAGTAGAAGTGAGGCAGAAATTTACATTTTCCATTTCACTGGGACCTTGCACATTTGCATCTTTTTATACTATTACATGTGGCAAATGATTTATTGTCGGGCTGGCGATAGACAACTTTTTTTTGCATTTTAGTCATCATTCAGGAGTAACTACTGACAGAACAGCTTCCTATAAACCTCGCTGTCGCTACAATATTCAGTCTGACTTAAAGGAAGTACGTGACCTTGTTTTCCCCGGTCACTGGCTGAACAACGTGAGAGAAACTGAGCTAACACAAGAGCGAACAGACGGGTATTTGCTCGATGGAGAGCACTCCGGTGTCAAGGTCTGCTCCCTCCGTTGATGAAGATCAGTCGTTATCTGCTCACTTCAGGTGAGGTTTCGTAGTCCTCATAAGAACAGTGTCGCAGCGTTCTCCTAAACAACTTAACGTAGCTGGAGACTTGTGGTAAAACTTAAAAAACAACCTTAAAAAGACACAAAATGGCTTCATACAGCTCGTCAGGTGAAGTCCAAGTCCCAGAGACGCAAAACTGATTTGAAAAAACGCTATATACACCCCGACGTGTGGTCATGTTTGATGGGTTTGAAGATTTAAATAGGCCGTAAATAACGTCCTCTGAAACGCAATCCAAATCTCTGGAAGCCCCAAGATCACAAATTGATCTGAAAAGACTTTATTTACGTCCTTTTGTAGCCGCAAATCTTGTAGCTGTAGCGTTAACCACGTCTGAGGAGGGTGCACGACCTCGACTGCACGCCAAGGGTTGAAAAAACATCTATTCAGATCAATTTGGGGTCTCGTCGCTTCTGAGGACTTGTCTCCAGCTACTACAGCAAAGCGGTTTAGATGTGAAGCTCCAGAAATGTTTTGTGGAGTTCAAAACTTCTCGCGCAGTCTGTAGATAATGACTGAACTTCCAGTGTTGTCACAGTTTGTACCTTAAGAACCAGAAGCCGTTTCATCGTCTCTGGAGTTAGTATTTGAAATATGACGGCGGTATAGAAAAACAGCACGATCAGACGTTTCTAACTTAATCCTGTGGACATCCGGCGCCTGGCGACATGAATCCATCACAACATGGAGAGAAAACAGGCAGAAGGTATTTCTGTCCATTACATTTGTTGTTTTTCATCCTGCAATCTTACATTTGTCTGTCAAGACAAGACACAAAACTGCTGAAGATGGAAGATATTTAATGTGGTTAGTTGGAGACCGCCTACAGTGAATCTTCGATCTGATCAAATATACTTTCATCATTTCTCTTCCTGCGTTCTAACTGAACTGGACCCGGCTGCACTCGCCTTCGCCAGGCTGTCTGAAAGAGCACGACGAGACGAGAATAAGCTTTGTTTGTCCAAACTAATTGACTATGAAAATAGTTGTTAGTTGCCGTCCTAATTAATTCTGTGAATTAATTAAAGTGGGAGTGAGACACCAGTTAAACAGTCGTGGGTAGTGAAAGTGTGAAGCGGTGGAAACTGGGATCTCACACTTACTGTACGAATGTAAAGTCATGTCTGCTGGCTCACGCTCATATAGGACAGTTAAGACTGGTGGGAAGGACGTGCAGTTTGTCTGACATCCATTACATTATGACTTAGTTGTGATGATGGTCCGACAGATGATGTGCAGTGTGGGCAGTAGTTTGCGGATGGACGACCCTCCGCTGCGCCGGCACCCTGCTGCTTTGCCAGATTGACCTCAATCAAGGGAAGGATTTTCTATCATGCAGAGGTTTGCAGTCTGTCTCAACACATGCTAGAGGCCCTGTGAGGCCAGTGCTCTGATTTAGATGCTAATGCTACCATGCTAACATGCTCAAAGTGACAACAGAGGATGTTGTTCACCGTGCACACTGCAGCAACGTGATTGTGATCGTGAGCTGTTTTGATTTGTACTTCTGGCTCTCTCGTGTCGTAGGGTTTTCAATTAGATGTCTATAATGAGGTGTGAGTTCAAATACACCCTTAAATACCTCACAGTTTAATCACGAAGCTCATCCTGTGTTAAAAACAGTTAGCGGTTGCTAACGAGTGTCTGAATGAGACTACAGAGGTTGTCGGGGACATTAAACGTCCTCACAGCGAACACGGAGACTCATCTACTCACTCGTCCGTCTCTACAGGCCCACTTTAGTTACACACTATTCTAACTCTGACTTTACAACTTGTACATTGATCAGTTTCTAGTAAGACTCTTATTGGTGGTGACGGTGAAGTCATGTGACCGTGATGTCGTCTGTTTGTAGCCTCACATTAGCTTAGCTTTAGCCAACAAAATCTGTAAGTGTCATAAACTTTGGCTTGACACACAGATTATTTTCTGCTTTAATCCAAAATCCAATCCTGTGATCCTGCAGGCGTTTGGGAGGAGAACTGGGTCGATGCTAACAATGTTATCATCCCTGCAACTCTCTGTAGGCTGTGAGTTAAGTGCTAATGCATGCTAACATCCTCACAATGACAAAACTAACGTGTAGCTGGATGAAAGTTCACCGTGTTCAACATCTTAGGTTGGCTTGTAAGTTGTTAACATTTTTCCAATTTTAATGTTTCCAAATTTCCAAAGTTTGGGACAAATCACCAGAGCAGCTTCTGCTTTCTGTCACTTTATTATTTATTCATTATTCTGTAGCAGTCTGGGGAATTAGGACAGAAATGTCATTAAACAATCTCGTGTTGCATTTTAACAACATTTTTAATTCCTACAGCTTCGTAATGTCTTTCAATTAGCCGGTAAATTATTGTGCCTTGTTCATTCTTTTGAGGTGGAAACACTAAACAGCCTTTCTGAGGCACTGATGGGCTCTCTGGATAAGAACACGTCCTAATTACTGCAACACAACATTCAAAATATCAACACAAAGTCGATTAAGTTAATGTCAGCTCTCCTCATAAAAGGTAAAGACGTCTTGATTCAGGTGAGAGTCATTTAATCAGAATAAACGTTTTCCATATTCTGCAGCAGGTCAACAAAACACCGTCTTGCATACTAAAGCTGCTCCGTCGCTGCCTTCTCTCGGCTCCTCGTGAATCAGATCGGGTTTTAATATCAGCGTCTCTGAAGCAGCAAACAAAAACAGGATCAGTTTCACGTCTTAGCAGGGAAGAAAAGAATGAAAGCCTCAATGGCCAAGTGAGCAGAGCGAGCGAGCGCTCAGGTTTAATCAGGAATATTGAGGGAACGTTGGCTGTTATGGTTGCAGCTCTTAGAGAGGTGACTCATTGGCTAGCATCGCTTGGAGCGCTGCCAGCAGAGCCGCTTAGAGCCGATCGCTGCATACACACAGTCGGATCTTCAGCCCGAGGCGTGATCACCATCCTACCTCAACTTTAACAGCTCAGGAAAGTCCTCTGCAAACCAGCTGTGCACGACACAACCGCAGAAACATAAGAAGAATTCAAAATCCCTTGATTACAATAGCTACCTCAGAATAGCCTCGCTTCCTCCTGACAAGAGTGAGTCGTTATTCAGCGAGTCGCTGGCTGCTGGCCAAGGCAATAAAGCGAGCATCTGGCATCGGCCCGATCTTGTCTTCACGTTATGTTAACGGTTTAAACTATTGCTGTTTACCCTGAAGTCAATTTAAAATGAAGATTGTCCTTGAACACCGGCTGCTACCTGTGGAAACTACACCTCTATTACAGGTGGTGTACTCTATTACTGGTGTAGTCCTGCTGAGGTTATGATACATATCTGCTAATCTGCATCTTCCTCTCAGCTCCAATGACTCATTGTTTATCAGCGGAAACCTCCAGAGTCTAAACTGTTGGAAATGATCCTGACTTGTTTTAAGCTTTCGTGTGGGAACAAACAAAAGAGATCTCTGTTGTTTTCTTAAGTTATTTCATTACAGTTTAGTTGTCTGGGCGCTGATAACACATGAAGTGATAAAAAAAAAAAAAAACGTGTTAGACAAAACAAAAATCATATAATGACATTAACATTGGGGGAGAAAGCTGCCAAAACATGGCGAGTTAAATCAGACGAGGTCGGGTGCAGAGGCAGACATTTCCCAGGCGACGTGAGTGTGGTTTTCATGCACTTTTGAGTCTGCCCTCAGCAAAACATGAGCACTGAAATCCTCACCCAAGGCAACATGACAAATTATTCACCAGCAGCTCTGGTGGCCTTTTCTGTCCAACACTGCAGAGCGTGGCACAAAACCAGACACACACCGACAGTGCAACACATATCAACACGATGACAGTAGGTTCATTAGAGCATTAATACCATCTTTTCTCTCTCCGTCCCTGTCTTTAATTAATCAACGCTGTTTTGTTTTTATATAAAACTTTATTTCATCAGGCCGTCACAGTGAGATCAAGGTCTCATTAACAAGTGAGACATGAGCACAAAATCAAGTCAAACTAAATGAAGTAAAAATGATGTAAAGAAGAAATATAATCATCAAATAGACAAAACCTCTCGACACATAAATTAATAAACTAGGAAGGCGCCCAGTCGAGTGCTTACCTCCGCCCAGGCCCACCACTCTCCTGTCATTCAATCACCGCTAATTAAATAACAAAATTAACTAAATTAACAGCCCTGTGTGGCTCCAAATGAAACCATCCGTGATTACCCAACATAACTTCAGCTCACCAGACTGAGCATCTGCATCAAACTGTGCTCGCTCACAGACGTCTCATCTCTATCAACGAGATCCAAACGTTACTCTGTCCTGTCTCCTGGACCCGTCCCTTCATCTGGAACCTTAACCGGGTTCTGTTCTGTGCTGAGACCCGTCCTGACGGACAGCAACGAGACGGACAACAAGTGGGGAAATCATAACCTCCTTGGTTGAAGCGAGCAGCTTAACTTCTGGATAAATCCAGGCTAGTATTTCTCCCTGTTGTCAGTCTTTATACTAAGCTAAGATAAGCTAAGCTAAGCTAAGCTAGGCAACTGTTGTTGTAGCTTCATATTTACAATAAAGACGTGACAGTGGTGCTGCTGCTCGTGCTGAATGCAGATGAAATGAGACTTACTTCACAAACATTAAGATGATTTAATACAGAAACAAGTCTCAGTTTTCTACTTTGTTGTTTCTTCCAAATAAGAGGATTCATAATTATTTTTAATCTGTAAGCATTTGTTATCGCTGACTGTTTTTGCTTTGTTGTCTTTTAAATGCATTTCCAGCATTTGCTTGATGTCCTGACGTCTCATTTAAACGTCTCCTCGTGTCTCTGTGAAGCACTCTGAGTGTCTGAATGGTGCCGTATAAATAAACCTGCCTTGTCTGTTATTGATTATGGAGATGTGTTGTATCTGAATGCTCATCGTCTTCTCTTGCTGGATGGCGAGTTTCACTACAGACTGCCGTTCTCTTACTCATCACTGAGTATTGATGCTTTGCTTTCGGAGCTCTGGTGTGTTTTTATTTACAAGGCTGCTGCTGAGAGACGTCCTGTTTACTTTTCATCTCGTTTAAACATGAAATACGGACGGAGCAGTTCTACAATCTACAGACTGAACTGAAACATCAGGACTTTGTACCACAGAACTATTTCTTAGCTTTTGTGAAATCTATTGATTCCAGGTTTTCTGTTTCTCTGTCTTCTCTGATGCTGGAATATCTTGAATAATATCGATATTTCATACCATCTTCCATCTGCCAACATTGAGGGCAAACAACTTCAGATTTGTATTAAAAGATAAATATAGGAAGGCTTGCACACTGTATTCTAACAACAAAAGCAATTTAAGTTCATTTTTACGTCTGGAGGAGGCAGAAGCATGACGGCGCTACACTCGTCAAAAAGTGATACTGTAATTATTTTGACGACATAATTCAGTGTGGAGGAGAAGCAGAGCATCTCTGCAGCGCTACGTCTCATTAAAACTGTCTTGTGACACATCGTACCTGCAGAAAATACCTGCAGTTCTTGTGATTTCGCTTATTTTGCGACTAATCGTGCAGCCCTACAAAACCACAGCTACTCGTGTATTAATACTGCAAGAGATTAGAATTAAAACTAACTATCAATATTTCGATATCACTGACAACACTTCCATGTTCCCTTTTAAAGAGATCCGTGATGCAGTCGCATTAACCTGATTAAACTAGGGTTAAATGTCCCGAAGGTTTGTTGATATCGAGATTCTTTTATTTATTTATTCATTGCTGTCATATTTTCTATGTGGTTATGATCATTTTATATCATGAGTCTTCTTCTGGTGTAGTGAGTGAAGTGAAGACGTCACTTTCAATAACGGCACAAATCAAATCTCTTTATAAGAAAAGTATTAACCCTAATATAAAGAGGGAGATTACTGACTGAAGTTTTAAAATAATCCCTCAGTAAAATGCGTCAGATTGTATCTCGATTTGATTTTTCTCCCGCTCTAATTTATCCCCTCGAGATTCGTCATCCGATGTCAAAACGCTCCTTTAATACCTGAAACTTTCACCGTCACATGAAACGAGCTCTCTGGCAAATCCAGTGTTTTATAACAAAGATTCAATTAAACCCTCTGCTGAAGGGGAACAATGACACAAACTCTTGTGACACAGCACACGGCAATTCATTCCGACTCCCGAGCTATTAGCTTCGGATTGCTAATGAAAAACATCCACATAGGTGGTCGCCCTCCGCTCTGCTCTGAATGTAGGTCAAGCTGCTGCTAAATGATTCCCAATTAGGTGATAGGCAGCTGCACCATGCCAGCATGCCTCAGACTGGCACGGGAGGCATGAGCTCTCATTGGCATATTAACAACATCCTCCGCCTCCGAAGCTGTGCTGCTGCTCTCTGTCAGCTGGATAATTCACTCAGTGGTCAACGCTGCGGCGAGAGAGCCCAGACAAGCCTCCATTATCATCGCTGTCTATTAGGCTACACACTCATGGAGAGGGTGAATGGCATGCTAATGGCCGCGGACCCCCGGCCCTGATTGTTGCTCATAGGGGATAAATTGAAAAATGACTTTGGGGGTGATTGACACAGAAAAACAATCAACCAGTAAACTTAATTAACTGAGAGCAAACTGTGGGAGAGAAACACATTCACGTATTGTGTAGTGTCCATGTTCAGCATTATGAATGTTGTAAGGCTCAAGCTCGTTCCCAATTTGGACATTTCCAGCACTCGTGTCCGTCTGAACAGAGACACAGAGGTTGAAATCTCCCCCTATGAAACAGGACGACCCATCAAGACACGACCGGATGTTTCCAACATGCCGTCGGTGAACCCGAAGGCAAGAGACGGCACACATGAGCCACAGGAAGAGGATAAGTGAACAGCAGGCTCAGGCAAACACAAAGACTGGACTTAAACACAGGCTGAAATAATGAGGTGATGCATCGCAGGTGGAGAGAGGCGGAGAAACACAGGTGAGGGTAATGAGAGGGGGAAGCAAGAGAGCAGGACCGGAGCTGATAGGCCGGGAACAACACTGTGAACGGGGAATGCAGAGCAGGTGGGAAAAAGGAGACAAACCCCTGAAAGTACACAGAAACGACAGCGCCGTGACATTTATCTGACTGCTGCTGTGACTTTTCAAAACACGCTGTTCAGCACAGATGATCTGGTGACGTGAGGAGGAGTTCACAGATCCAGTCTGAAGCCTCCTGAACGGCTCACAGCCTGATAGTGTCAAATATTTTTGATGATTTAAAATCAGGACGATCCACAACAATCAGAGGCGTCCCGGAGCTGCTGATGTGTTGCCAAGCAACGGTACACATTCAAGCCCAGAGGCTAACGTTAGCTAACACGCTACTGTTGACAGAAACTTAACATCTCCCCTCCAGCTCTTTCTAGAGAAAACAAAACCTGTGTTGACCTTCTGCTTTTGTTTATTTCTCACTGCAGCAAGTTGTTGCACCACGCCAGTCTCCACGTTGTTTACGTCTGCTTCCCCATGAGATCATGCGAGAGGGATCCCATGTGGACAAGGTGCAGTGTCACGATATAAGACGAGACACAGGTCCAATAAAGTCTGGAAGAGCTGCAAGAGTGAATAAATGTATCTCTATTTAAGTTTGCTCGCTCTGTTGGCTGCACAACATGGAAGATTCAGACAAGTTTAAACTCAGAAAGTTGAACTTTTTGGGGTTTCAAGCACCACTGAGCCGCTTTCACAGGAACGAACGGGATTCCATCTCCAACACTGAGTCCAAGTTTCATGAGGAGGGACGAGGGGCGTCCCTTAGATGTTCTTGAGAACGACAGGATGTCTGCACAATAAAACATAATAATTAATGAATCACAGATAGCGGACCACAAGCATCGTCCCTGTGACGCCTGAACATCCAGCAGAGGAAAATAATTGACATCCACCTGAAAGGAAACCATAAGTTGTATATATCCTCAACACTGCATGTGCTGGAATTCCAGAAAGATGATCTTCTGCTGACTTTAATATTCACCATGTAATTACATTTCTATTTGAAAAGCGCTTCGCATTTGTCAAAATAACCATAATCCTTCAGATGTGGGGATTTATCTCCTCCTAATGCTGCTCATCCCATTTTCTGCTCATCAATGTTGGCAGAGCACGCCGAGATTTACTGTTACTTACTGGACGGACAATTTATGAGTCACTATGGAGTCTCTCCTGATGTATAGAGATATAAGTGCTCTGAATACGGACGGCAAGAAATATGGATGCATAGATTAATCCTGGTTCAACGGGAGGCACGTACAGTAAAATGTGAGCTACTGTGTTTGGTTTCATTCTCCCTCACTGACTGTTTTTCTCTTTGCACTCCCACACACATTCCTGAGTGCACACACACACACACACACACACACTCAGTGACTGTGTGCTGAGGCTGCTTGTCAAAACAGTCATTAAATGCCTCAATCCGGAAAAACGAAAAATACATGGTTTGGAAGGTCACCGTTGTTTACTCGTAGCTGTGACGGTATCATCGTGCTTTTATCACTCTTTCACATTTATTTTTAAGCTTCGCATTTAATTCACGTAACAGGCACACATAAAGCAGAGCTGTGTGACATGCATCGTACTGAAGGTCTATTTGTTTCTGTCCTTGATAATCTTCATGACAAGAGAAATAAATCTACAGCATTCAGTCACAGAAATAATCCAATTGAGTGGAAGCCAGATGTTCCACTGACATGATGTACAACATGTAACATACAGCTTTCTCTTCTCTCTCATTTTTTGTTATCTATGAATCAACATGCTGGTTTTTATTTGATTTGGTGACATTAAACCAACTCGGCTTCGAAGGGACGGATATAATCATGTGTTTTTTTGGCCTTGAATTGTCCAACAAAGACTCAACTATGAAAATTAACCACAATATTTTTAGTAATTTTCACTGTTAATGATCAGAAACTCCTGACAGTCGGTGACGTCATCTGGGCTGTTAAAACACACTCAAAGCTGCAGTAATCAATATTTTTATATTTGTAATAAATCACACAACTATTTGTTTGTATGTTGGAGAATAAAGCCACACATTGAAGGAACCAGGCAAACGTCTAACTTCACTTCATCATTTCACATTATTATTACATCAACAATATAATGTTCAACATCATGTGATTGATCACGCCGATCCATATTACTTCTTTATTACTGCTTTTCTGTATCACTGCAAATATTACCTTTTTTCTATTTTAGTTAATTGTTAGTTTACTCTTGTTCTATAAGCCACAGGTTTTTGCATTTACCACTTAAACACTTTATATTTTGTATATTTATTTACTTTACGTCACTTTACGTTACGTCATTTTACGTTACGTCACTTTATGTTACGTCACTTTATGTTACGTCACTTTACGTTACGTCACTTTAAGTCACTTTACGTTACACCACGTAACTTTACGTCACGTCACTTAACGTCACGTCACTTAACGTCACGTCACGTCACGTCACTTTAAGTTACTAAGTTACGTCACTTTACGTTACACCATGTCACTTTACGTCACGTCACATCACTTTACGTCACTTTACGTCACGTCACTTTACGTCACGTCACTTTACGTCATGTCACTTAACGTCATGTCACTTAACGTCACTGTACGTCATGTCACTTAACGTCACTTTACGTCACGTCACTTTACGTCACGTCACTTTACGTCACATTACTTTATGTCACATCACTTTAAGTTACTAAGTTACGTCACTTTACGTTACACCATGTCACTTTACGTCACGTCACTTTACGTCACGTTGTCTTATCTGAAACCAGAGGACCGAACAATTTATGAATGTCTCCTAACTTGAGTTGGAACTATTCGACTATCTTGCACAGCAAACTATGTCTTCACTTCTCTAAATGCTCAGATGCAATAAAGTGTTTAGAACTAACTGCACATATTTGTAAAAAGGGATTCAAACTCTTCTAACCACCTCAGTAAGACTGTAAATCATAGCTCCGCCCACATCTCCTCCATGGCAACTTTTGGAAGAAACCAAAATTTGACAGTAGAGGAGTGTGTGACTATCTACTATCTACTAATACTACATAATATTATAATAATATAATAATACTCGTAAAAATATATAAATAATTATCAGCCACCTGTGCAGATCCCTTCAGCTCAACGGAGCTTTTCAGCATCTGTTGTTCTGTTGTTTGGACTCTTCGTGTTTGGTTTATTCTCGTCCCACTCAAAAAAGAAAAAGCTTTTTCCATTAAAAAACTTTTTCTCATCACCAAACTGCAGACAGACACAGTCAGAGACTCGCTGTCGATGGTTGTGACAAATCAAGAGCTGAAGAGCCGACCGTTTCCCTCAGGAGTCAGTAGAAACCAGAAACAGAATTCAAATAAACACGACTCTGAACTGCTCTGCTAATGTTGCCGCTGATAAATAAGCAAGTGTCATGACTCGAGGGTGAACATGTCAGTGTTGTGTTTGTAGATTTCTCTGCCGTCTCTAATTGGTTTAATATAAATAGTTGCATACTCAAATCATAGTAGAAGATATATAAAGACATCTGAGGTATTTCCTGGACTTATTTTTTACTTTCTCACCACAATGAGAGAAGTTTCTCCCAGAGATAAACTCAGTCACGCTAAAAGAAAAGACTTAAAGGAACTCAGTGTGCCCGTTTCAATCTGTTTCATCCTCTAATGGATCTCTGGAGTTTATCAGCCTTACTGTCGTCCAGATGAGATCCTGAGCTAATGTTGCACATCACAGATAATTTAAGAAGTATAGGTTACAGAAAAAGATATGAAAGAGTAGACTGACAGACGTGTTTAATGGATATGGTAATGATACAATCACCTCGGTTCAGACTGAATGCTCGCTGATTGTGTGGCTGACTGATTCAGGGAAAGTTTGGCGGTGTGTTTGTTTGATGGGAAGACTTTACAGACGGCGTCGAGTTGGAGACTTCTGAGGGAACGCTGCCGATACGCAGGAGCTCCTGTGCATCACAGATATGCTAATTTGCGCCACACGGCTTATTTAAATTGTCCAATTAAAGTGATTGTGTTTGTCAGTAACAAGTCAGTGCATAACTAAACATTATGTGCAAAGGATCAGTGCAAGTTTGGGGTTAATTTGAGGATTAAAGGTAAAAAAATAGAGCGAGGATCGGGGACGGGGTTTAGGATTAGGATGGGGTTGGGATAAACCTAAACTCAGCTGTGGGGGCTTCGTCAGGCTGCTGTAATCCTCCCGCTGGCCTTTTCACCCCAACTTTTCTGGTTTCCTTCCACTCTTTTCTTTCTGTTGTGTTGGCGAGACACAAAAACACGAAGCAAGCTGTGTGCTAATTAAGGAAGGCTCTGACAAATACCTGAACAGCACCTAGCGCAGGTACACTAATTAGTCAAGTGCAAACTGTTCCCCGGTTACATTTCCTCTCCAGTCCTATATTTAGAAGAAGAAGAAGAAGAAGAAAAGTTCTGCATCTGAATCATTCTCAAGTTTAAGTTATTCCACATAGTTTTCTTCACTGTGTGCCAGAAATCAGTCTGTGGTTGAAGGATGCTTTCCAGTCTGCTTCTGGTTTTGAAACGTTTGTCCTCCTTTGACAGTTATGGGAAATAAAAAATCCAAAATTGGGAAATGAGCGGTGTGGTTGAGGAGGGAGAGGACGAAGCAGCAGCAGCAGCAGCCGCCATGATGGAGTCTGGTTGGCTCAACTCTCTCTTCAACCTCAAACCAAAGCATAAAATCCAAAGAACTTAAACCGGCATTAACTTGATTGTTGGCACGTTGAACAAGCTGTAATCACACACAACCAGCCGACTTCCTGTCCTGTAATCGAGAGTCTTGTTGAGTTGTCGTGGTTGCGACTTGAGCGAGAGGAGGCGACAGGGACGATTGTCTTTGCCGCTGATTTGCAAAAGAAGAAGACGAAGAAGAAAGAAAGAAGATGTGTGTGAGAGGACGGATTAGGATATCTGTTCATATTGTGGTTCAGCGAGGACGACGCGGTTACAAACACTGAGAAGCTGGTGTGTATCGCTGTCGTCGTGCCCACGGCGTACAGATTTATATATATGATGAGACGGCGTTCACAGAGCAGAGAGGGAGAGGAGTGTCGATCCGTCTGCGACTCAACCAGATATTTAGCTGACAGGATGGCGTCTTTGAACAGTTTCTCACACGGTGATCATGAGTGGGTTCTGATCTGCCTCTGATCTGTGACACAGGTGACAAGTAGAAGATCAGGGTTCAAATCCGGCGGTGTGATCTGAGCTTAACTTGTCACAAGTTCATCCTTCACGACCTCAGCGCTCAGGGTCTTGTGAGCCGTTTGGTTTTGTTATTGTAGATTTGTGTCCTGATGGGTCTTGCAGTGACTTCCTGTCTTTATCTGTTTTCCTGCTCAGCTGTTCTCCGTGTCCTTCCCCCATCAGCTGTCTTTCATCAGCCTCGTTAGCCCGGCGCTGTTCCCCTTCTCATTTCCCTCACCTGTGTTTCTCCACCTCTCTCCACCTGCACCTCATCCCCTCCTTAGTATTTAAATCCAGTCACTATTTCCAGCCTTTGCTGAGCTTGTCTGTTCCTGCCGGTCAGTTAACCTGTTCTCGTGGTTTATTGTGGAATAAACCCGATCTGCCTGCCGACTCCTGCACTTGGTTCCACCTCCTTTGCTTTCAGTGTGACAATACACTCTTTATTTTTAGCTCCGCTTTGGTCTCACCGGCTCCTGAGGGACACATCTCTCTCCCTGTTTAGCTGCTGGACACTCTGGTGTGTTTCCCAGCTAGCTGCTAATTAGGGATGCAACGATGACTTTAGTCCACGGGTCGATTCGTACCTCAGAGTTTGAGTTGTTTTGATTTGGTTCAGTGCGCATTTTTGTGTGCTAAATCCTAAAATTCCTCCTTATTTTCACTTCTTAGCAACAACAAAATACATTTTACATCTCTGGTGTATTGTATGATATCAAATAAATAAACTTATATACAAATAAAAAGGTGAGGACTCTCCCACAAAGGGTTTACAAGGGTTTGGACGTCTTCAACAAACTGAAACTCCAGTTACCTACGATACAGCACTTAGAGTTACCGTGACCTGGATGACTGAGAACCTTCATCAACATAAAAATAAAAACACTTTCAAATGTGTAAAGTGTCAAAGTGTACTTTTGTCCTGACAACTCACAGCTGATATCCCAGATATAATCTGACAGAAACATAAATTCAAAAGTAGCCGGTTGCTTTGCGTGTCTTCATTGAGATCAGGAACAAGTTGCTGCTGATCAATGAGTGAGAGGGCTCGACGTAACGTGGATCAATTGTTTCATTAGGTGATGAACACCGTCATCTCTCACCACCGAACAGGGCTGCAAGTCTTATAGCAACGATCGTTCCCACTGCGCTGGAGTTTTTCTGTGTGTTTTTCTGAACTGGTGGGTTTGTTTGAAGGCGTCAGAGGGAGACGCCGCCGTTTTCTGGGTGCCGGCGGTGCAGATGTGTTCTCATGTTTGAAGTGTTTCCACTCGCGTAGGCGGCACGAGTCAAGCAGCGCCTGCAGACAGTAACTTTTCTGTAACACCGAAACAAACACGTCCCCACACCAGCACTGGAAAGAGACGGTGCTTCCTCCAGCTGGTGTCTCTCCACTCCGCTCGCCGTGCTATCCGCCACGTTCCCTGCGATTCTATCCTACTGCAGCGCCACCTCCAGTGTCATCACCTCATTAGCGTATTAACAGTGATTGGCGATCATTAACGGGGCGACATATTCTCTGGTTACACACCAACCTGCTCAAAATGTAACTGCAAAAGCGAAAATCAAGTGCGTATTGAAGGTAGGCACGAAACTGAAGATGTGGGCTGTAAAAAACTTTTCTAAGGGTACGTCACTGTGAAATACACCTTCCAGGTAACACACATGCATCGTTCAGACGGAGGAGAGTCCATTTCAGATGCAAATTATTAATTAAATCACAGAATCTTTATTCCACCTACAGTGAAACCTGCCTGCAGGGGATGTTTTAGACCGTTCTGAAAACGGCTGACTTTGTGGAGCATGACAGAGGTTCAGTAATACCTTTAATCCATCTGAGGGCTCAGGACTGAAGGAACATGAGAAACCAGTTTGGCTGATGATGTATAACCAAATATTGAAATAAGAGGATTTCCATTATACTCTTGTCAGCGTCACATGTGTTGCAGAGTTGAACGAGGCAAAGGGAAAAAAAGGCGACGGCAGCTCAAACAATCTGAGCGTTTAACATTTCAGATGGCAGATTAAGATTGTACTCCACTTCATGTTAATGTCACAGAGGAGGATCCAGCATGCTGTTGTGCCGTCGCTCCATCCGCCGTAGTACAGGCCTGTAACTCCGGTCCAGTTTCCATGGTGATAACTCTAAAGAATAGGCTGTGTGTGTGTGTGTGTGTGTGTGTGTGTGTGTGTGTGTGTGCCTCATGATATTTTATATGCTCTTTCATTACATGAATATCTCTTTTAGTTTTAGTTTCTACTCTGATATTAAATCTTTCCGGATATTGACCAGAATACACACACACACACACACACACACACACACACACACACGCGTAATTGTCCTGCTCTAGATTTGATCTCGACCCCCATGATTGGTCAGAGAGCCGACATATTTTGAGAGGAAATTGACTGATTGCAAAAAAAAACCTATTCAAGACAATGAACGGCAGGAACGAAAATAAATAAAGAAATAAATGAGATTTAGTTTATCCCCCGTCTGTTTGTCTTCCTCCTTCCAGAGAGGCTGAGAGGACGGCCATCTGTTTAAGTGCTACAGTCTCAAACAGCCTCTGAACTTGACCAGGCTTGTCCAATATTGATGTGGCTGAAAATGTGAGGCGACAAGAGATGAACCGCAGCCAGCTGTTGGCCTCCCGTGATATTTCCACAGACGGGAACGAGCTGCACTGGAAGGATGGAGATGATATTGCAGGCCGAGGCCCCGGCGAAGATTCATCTGCCGTGATGAGATGTGAATATTGCAGAAGGATAATATACAGCTGAAATGAAATGGCACGCGGCCAGAGCTGTGATACAATAGCTGCTGCGTGGAGCCATACATTATCTTGTCATTCTTCCCCGCCAAAATAAAAGGATTGATGTTGATGGAACGTGTTGCCCCACTTTGAAGACTCTCAAACTGCCTCCACGGAGCTCATGTGCAAGATTTATGTTAATATGGCCACACTGGTGCTGCTCGTGACATTTACCTGATATACAGGACACCTTATAGAAACAGTTTGCCCGAGAATATAAATTCAGTTATTGTATACTCCAGTGGAAAGTCTAGAAGAAGTTTTGCAGTTTCTCCTGAACAATCGAAGGAGCTGGAGACGTGTTTTAAAACAAAAAAACAACCGAAAGAAACAGAAGATGGCGTCCGGTGTCATCCGAGTGTCTGAAAAGCCCTGAGATCACAAAAAACAGCTCATGAGTGAATTCTGACACAAAGATTTTCAGTTACAGATATTGTTTTTTATTCTCCTTGATTTCCAATAATCGTTATCGACCCTAGAAAGCCGTATCGGTCACATCTGTCTAATTATTTATCGTCGACCTAAAAAGCATCATCCATCTTTTGGTCAGAGCCTTTTCCCTTTTATAAAGAGTGTTATCAACCAAAATAAATCCTCCTACGGCTCAAAGATCTTCATCTCCATAACATCCATGAACACACACACACACACACACACACACACACACACACTGAGGGCGGAGGTGGAACTCTGACGCTGGCGCTGAAGAAGGCGCAGCCCTGACCGGGTCGTGGATCTTCAGCGATCCTCCGCCTGTCGGTAATGAAAGGAGGTCGCTCACGTTTGATCTTCTGGTATCTGAGATGCACAACGCGGCGCTGCAGGCGGCCCGTTAGCTCCACTGGCCTCGTTCTCAGTCCACAGAGAGCCAGAACACAAGCGGAGAACTTGAAGAAGCAGCTTTTATTTAAGTTAAATAAAAAGATTCCCTCTGCTGAGACCGAGGGTACATCAGGCCTCACTAAGCTCAGACCATTTAATTTGATTTAACCGTTTTAATGAAGGGACCTTTTTGAAGCATATTGTTTTTCTTTCCCAGCACTTGAGCCTCGCTGGCTCTCGTGTCTGGTCTCGGTCGTCCTCTTTAACAGTAAATGTTGCATTTAGTGGCTCTTAAGCTGATTTATTACTATACTGAAGCTTTCTATGTTCGACCTGCAGCTTTAACTCATTTAATCTGTCCTGTTTTGCTGCACAGAGGGACATTATGATTATTATTACTATTATTATTATTAATTTTTTTCCAGATTGTATTTTTGTATAAACATGTTCTCATCGTTCATTTACTGAGAGAGAAATGAAACATGTGATTATTCTCTCTCTCTCTGAGGTGGCGTGAAGAGTTTCAGCACTTTGAAAGTCTTTTCCTGCAGTGATACCTGCTTAGGTAACTTGTGACTGAGCGGTAAGGTATCTCTAATTTTGCTCAATGTCGGCTTTCAGATCCTCTTCCCACCTCTGCCCCTCACAGGTCCGTCCATGTGCAGCTGCACCGCCGATGCTTCTGCCCGGTGCTCTGCTGTTAATGCAACCTGAACACTTTGTGCACCTGCTCTTCATGCCTTATACGCTTTTCCCCCTGCCACTTGTGGCGAGCACCTGAAAGGCTTTTACTGTGAAGTAGCTAGTCACCAAGGTCAGAGACTAACTGCTTCCTTCTACAGACATGTTGGTCCTTTCTGTGAGATCAGAGGGAGCAGCTGGTTGCATCAGGTTCAGGTTGCAGAGCTCCTCTTTTTTGAATAACATCGCTCTTGCATGAAATACCACTGATGCTGGTGTCATCTGGTTCCCAAAAATAGCAATCTTAGTCCCTGAGCTCAATGCACATATTTCACAATCTAATGTCTGACATCATCGACCGCAGTCAGAGTTAGTCACACCTAGAAACAGGTTTGAAAGGATTATTGCAGAACGGACAGCGATAGAACAGATCACAGTCCATTTCATCATGAAGCAGTCTGATGTGGTCGTGAAATAAAGAAGAAGAAGAAGAAGAAAAGAAGCCGACTGTCAGCAGACAGCCTACACTAATTAGGATGACTGCCGAATCATTCTTTGAGCTGCACAAACCGTTCAGACATCACAGTGTTCTCTTCTGTCAGGAGAAGCTGCTCGGATCCACTTTTGTTAGAACTCTTGTACTTTTTAAAATATCAGACAAACTTTACTGCTATTACTGAACGGCTGCTCCTGTCACTACAGACACTACAACAAGAACTGACCATCAGCCTTCAGTGAAGTCGAGACGATGACATCTGCTCCTGCTGCTGCGTGGCCGAGTGGGTAAAGCACCTGTCATTTATTTACACATCATGACTTTCATTCGGCGTCTCTGCACACATACTGACCTTCACATACACACTGTCGCCCTGCAGGTGGGGAGAGCATGCAGTACGGAGAATGAGCTCTTCCTTAAATCATATCATTCAACACAAACGAATCCTTTTACAAAGAATCTGCATTCAAAATATCTCAAAGTGGGCTCGAACAGAACAATGTTTTCACCGGCAGTGTTTCCGCCTGAACTTGATGAGATCTGAACATCTGTGGGTGGCACCATTGTCCTTGTTTGTTCAGTGCTTGTGCTAACTACTCAGTATTTATTACAGACACACTGCTGGCAACATAAAATGCATCATTCCCTGTGTGGCAGAAGATATCTCATCCGAAAAGACCTCAGAGACGGTGGGTGTTTATAACGGGGGAATGTAGCAGCCTCCGTGAAGAGACTCGCCTTTGAATCACCGTTGTGCTGCAGAGTGTCAGCCAACGACGACGACGACGAGCAGAAACAGGTTTATTTATGTGAACGTGTGACAGATTTTTTACTTTAAAGAATAATTGTACCGCCAGGCATTAGGGAGCCAAATTAAAATGTGCTTCACAGCAGTTTCTACAAAATGAGCTTTTTTCTGGCAGGATGTTGCCAACAGGTAGACGGGTTCTGTTCTGGCGCTGGAACAGAACATTGTGTTTACAGCAGAGAAACCTTTCCCATGGCTCCGTCCGCCTCCCTCCTCTCCTCGCTCTGTCTAACTAACAGCTCTGCAGCCACATCAGTTTGATGGTCAACTTTATTAAGATGAATGAATCTCATCCGCGTGACGCCTGCCTTTCATTTTACTGCGGAATCTGCGTGGCGGCGGCGCCTCTTCAGGTGCTCAGCTGTCACCTTGGCCGGCCTGACAGGATCTCTCCCCGGAGGTCACCTTGAGGGGGGATGGAAGTTCACAGTCCCGGTGCAAAAACGTTTTGTTACCCTGACAAAACTGCTGCAGCATGACTCAGTTACACTGACTGTCTGCTGCACAGGGCGCAATGTGCCCGGCAGAATGTACAGTAATAAATCACGTAGGAAAAACAAGCAGGGGGGAATGAAGGGAGCAGGGGAGTGGAGGTCAGCAACCTCAATGTTTTCTCAACAACACGCATTTAAAATTCACTGATATGATGAAGGGCCGGCGGTGTAGAAGATGTCGGGGAGGTCTGCCGGTGTCCTGCAGTGATTTAGGACAGAAGCACAACCCTGCATCTGTTCTTTAAGCCCCGCAGGAGCGAGTCAGAGAACGATTGCAAGCTTCGGTTTGGGCTCAGTTTGATTATTTAGATCAAAATGAGCAAAAAGCAGATTAACGGTTGACTGTTAATCTGCTATTCTCAGCAATCACATTAACTCTATCTCACATTAGCCGCCCTGCAGGGACGGCAGAGCCGGTTTGTTGACGTGTCGGTCGGTCCGGTCTGAAGTCTGCCGAGTTGTTTGGCTACAGATTGACTTTTTTTTTTATAACGACGAGGATTAAATGGGAAACAGATTTGTAAATCGGAAGTAGTCGTGTCATGTTTCAGTTTGTGGTTCTCTTATTAACTGTGTTATTTTGACGTCTTGCCCTCATGTGTGTTGTTCCTTCTTCTGTGCTGTCTGTCAGTCAGCTGTTCTGTATTCAGTCCGTCTGTTTTGTTCCTCGCAGCCTGTTCACGTGTCTTCCTGTGGTATGTTTATGGTTCATGACTGGTACTTTTTGGACTTGGACTTCCTGGTTTTTGGATTATATAACTTTTGGTTTTTGGCTTTTTACTAAAGCTTGTTTTTCGTCCTGAGCGTCTCGTAACAAGTCGCTCATAACGATCTAAAGAGAGTCGGCGGTTTCCTTTCAGCTCATTGTTTTGGTTTTACAGCCTGTTAAAGACTAAAGACGACTAACGAATCATGTCACTGTTGATTAATCTGTCGCTCATTTTCTCAATTCATCGATGAGTCGTTTGGTCTATAAACGTCAGAAAATGATGAAACAACACATCCGAACTCTACCGTGTAGTAAATGTTCATAAATCTCCTGTTTATCATTTAACTCCTGTTGCTACAGAAGTCAAACGTGTCTCTGAATCTTGTCTCCCTTCCCATTAAAAACATTGCGAGCTACTGAAGATGTATCTCGAGCTCTGCAGCTTACATACATTTATCCAATTAAATGTGATGTGTGGCGATGGTTCAAACCCCTCTCATCATATAAAACTGCATTTGATCACTTGTGAGTCACAGTTAACGCGGGAGGAGGAGTGTGTTTGCAAGAGATCTGTTTATATTTGTGGTTGAGGCCTTAGTTATTTTATTCTATTTATTCTGCCGTTCCCTTCCTCCTCCTGATCTAATAAGGCGGGTGAGGGAGGTCGGGAGGTGTGGGTGGAGATCAGCAGTCCTCTTCAGCTCCATTTCAAGCGGCTGTATTTACTAAATCCCTGCCAAGTTTAGTCAGTTTCACTCAGTTGCAGAAGACAAAGACGTTCCTTTGTTTCATGATCTCGTTTAAAACAAAGAAACAAATATGAGGTGCAGATCCAGACCGTCTGGAGGAATTAACACACGGAGTCACATCAGATTCTGAGACGATTACAGACGGGAGGAGAGCTCAGAGATTACTTTGTAACTTGTGGGATTAAAAAGCTGATTTATCTTCACTGCTGTTGATCAGCCTGAACACCGGAGCTGTTCTGTAACGTCGACTGCCGAGGCGAAGAACCAGAGTCTCAGCTGAGTGCTGAGTTTAGTCAGAGCTTCACCTGAACACAAATGGATGCACACATCCTCCATCCTGTTGTTCGCTAATTTATTGCATATTTACAGTAAAGTAATCTGGCTGTTTTGGGGGCGAATGAGCACAAATGATCCTCAATAATCTATCTATCTATCTATCTATCTATCTATCTGAGTCTGCATCTCAGTGGATAACCTTATTTGATTGTCGTGCCACCATCAGGTCCGACTAAATATATCTGGTTAAGGAGCAAAATTCTCCATTTTTGTGTAATGAGCATTAAAGCCTCGCAGGGTTGCTGGTGTGGGTAAAGAATTTTAGCTTTTTAAGATGATGAAAATTGTCACGACAGAGCACTTTCATTAGCCCGAGTCTACATTCTGTGTGCATGCTCTGCTAATTACAGGATTACAACGCCTGCTCCAGTCTGTCTTAGCAAAAGATCCTGAACCGCTGGGAAGAATAAAAAGCAGACAGAAGCCTTAATCTGAACGAACAACACGCAGCTCTTTATTATATCTATAAATAACAAGAAGGTGTTCTTTAAAATAGCGATTTAAACATCGCTGTACTATCGTTCGTGCACCAACAGGCCTAATTATTCTGAATCGAGGTCAAGGAGGAGAGAACACATCCTGCCGCACAACAAAACTTCTCCCAAACTTCAGGCTTTTTGTTTTTTCTCTCTGTACCCGCTGACAGACACAGCTGACATTAGTATTCTGATGCAGCCTCCTTCAAGCAGTGTTCAGTGCCAGCCACTTAATTTGTCATTTATTGCTCCATGACAACTGAAGTAATTGAACCTCCTGCCCGTGGACGAGATCTGCCAGCCTTGTGGCCGTTTTCCCTCATTGTGGGAGCGATGCAGCCACAGGACCTCGATGCAAATAACAGGGCGCAGATCTCATTTTATGGGGCAATGAGATGGTTTGTATGTACCCAGGCAACAAGGGGCTCTGCGGTGTTTACTGCACGCCTCTGAACCCCAGTAAAGGCGTTAAAAGAGGATAAAAACAGGAAATTGGAGGGTATAAATAGCTACCAAAATCAGGGAGCGATGACGGGGGAGATGAAGGCAGAGCTTGTGATTCTTTTTCATTAAAAGTTTTATTAAAATACCTGATTTTAGGAAATCATGACAGACAGACAGACAGACAGACAGACAGACAGGGAGAAACCTAATTGATTTAGACGTGAAATAAGTTGATTTAAAAACACACAATACTGAGTGATTAGTGCAGAATGTCGAATGAAAATGCTTAAACTGAGATGAGACGACACCAGTAACACCCAATGAGCTGCTCAGTGTCTGCACAGCGAGTTTTCTCCCACTTAACTGCTGCAACATGAGTTTACTTCTACTTTAAAGAAGGCAGGTCCGAGTATGTGCGACCACCGACTGTGACGAGCCTGAAGCTGCGCGTCCGCAGCACATTTGCTTCTCTTATATCACAAAAATAGCTCAGCGGAATGTGTTTCTGAGGACATTTTAGACAAGAAAGAAGCCGAGCAGCTGCAGATTTATTTAAACCCGACATCAAGTAGCCTGAATAAAAAGTTATGCAAATCAAAAGCGAGTAACGCAACGCCCCGTCTCCTGAAAACAGAATGCACAGCTACCAGAATGCATTGCACCGCTTCCTACATAGACCTCGTGGACACGTGCCATCATCCAAGATTGATTACAAGCCAACCTCAAAGTGTGATGGCGAGACAGTGAGCAGAGGTGTGCTAGCGGCTACGTTAGCATCGCCGCTGAAGCGTTCATACGACCTGCTGCCGTCGACATCGATCAGCATGGAGATACTTGGAGAGCAGAACATTTTCTGATGTGGTGAGCGGTGCAGAAAGTTTGAGGGACTTTGTTCTATCAGATGTAGATACAAGATTAATCTCTCAGCGAATGATTTACTATTTATAGATAATTCTTTCTGCAAACATTGATCATCTTTGTCCCTGACTGACCAACTGTTCTCAAGCTGGATTGATATTTAACATTGTGAACAGTCACACGGACAGAAACTCATTGATTCTGACGACCCTCGACCTTTCCAAGTGTGCAGCTCTTAATTATTCTGTCGTCCTCTCACTCGTCACGGTGTTGACTGTGAAAATAACGTATTGACTGAGAAGTAAACTGGTTCTGCCGTCGACCCAGTTCAACGTCGACTCCATTTGCGTCGTCATGCATCTTGAGCAATCAAATTACAACCGGATGGGGATTTCGGACCGAGAAAAGCAGATGTAGAAACACTCGACGCACATTAAGAACAGATTGAAATACAATTGTCTAAATGACTGCAGGAGACGGTCCGGGACACATTCTGCTGGAGCTGCACATTTTAACTGTACGACTGTTTGCATATTCTTGTCTTGAAGCCACGCGCGATGATCAAAACTGGATTCATCACTGAAAGAGTTAGTGAAGCTTCACTACATTTTATCATTAGAAATAAAACATTTGGAGACCTCGTCAGGAGGAGCAGGGACAAAGCTGAGCGCTGTGTTAAACTAATGACGGCGTTCACGTGGAGGTGTAACCTGTGATGGGCTGCGTTCACAGCCGCTGATGGAGTTACTAAATATAGCAGCGATACAATGACAGCTGAAGGAGACACGTTAGCTTCCAGAGGATTCCTGATACGATCACAACAAAGTTCACCTCAGTGAGCCTCAGATGAGAAGGACTCTTCAACCTGCCAGAGCAATTAATAAAGGAATATGTAGAAATATTAATCCTCCAGTTGGTGAGATAAAGCAGCCGTGTACTGTTGCTGATCAATGAAATATACCTGATAGGAGCGACGAGCACATGTATGAGAGAAGAAACCCTTCACATCACAGGATGCAGCGTCAATGATGAGAAGCAGAATATCATCAAGCATCCATCAACTATTCAAAGCTGACGCGATTCAATCATTTCCCCGTGTTCAGGAGGCTTTTTTTGGTGGCAACGCTTTAATAAATGTCGTATCTCCCCAGTGTGAGTCTGAAAATAACAGCGTACCTGTAGCGTCCCACTGATGTGATTCCACGTCAGAAATTAGTTCAAAAAAAGTTTGGAGTTGTGGAATAGTGTGTGTAGTGAGCCGAGGAGCTGGGCTGAATATTTTTGTCCAGACACGTGGAACGAGATTACATCTATGTGGTGTGCAACAAACCGAACCTTCAGGAACTGTTTCCTGTTCACACACGCGCGCCTGCTCTCCGATCTCGACGTTTGCTTTTGAAGGTTTTCTTCGCAGCCGAGCACTGATTGGATCACAGAGCCTCAAGACGATCTACACCGGCAAACACCTGGAAGACGGACTGAGAAACAACGCCGACTGACAAAGCTCGCGAACTAACTGAGCCGCGACCCGTCATGAAGGAGGCCAACACAGATTTACACCACCAAAAATGTTTGAGCTGTAATAGACGGTGTGTTATAGACATATATGAGCTGAGGTTGGTCAAATATATACAATATGTATTAAAACAGCCAAAATGAAAGTCTGAAAAGCATGAACCGTATCAGCAGCTGCATGAGGGCTTTCTGATGGAGCATGTAGCAGCAAAGAAAAGATACTGGACTTGGCTGAAAGAGGTCAAAGTCTTGAGGTTACAAAATACAGAGAAGGAGAAAAGAATCCTCTTCCTGGAGAGCCGGTCTGGCTGATTTTGAGCAGCACACGGGGATGAAAAACATCCCTGCAAGCAGGCGGACGGCGGGGAAACGCATCGAGCTGGACGCCAACGCCGCGGAGCAACAGGTGCCTTTCTTCAGTCTAAGAGGATTGAAGTGCAACAACAACAACAGCGAGGCGTGTCACCCTCCCCCTCGGAGAGAAGCAAGCAGCACAAACCAGCCGCGATAAAAAGGTTTGTGAACAGAAAGCATAAAAACGCACTGCGAAGGCGAAGCAGAGGACGACTCATTCAGTGTTTGGTATGTAGGTGTAATGAAAATGATGTTTATGTAAGCAGAGGTTCTTGTTTTAGGGTCAGATCATTTAAACCTTCAGAGGGATTCTCAGAATGATTCTCCACATTATTCCCACCACGTGCCTCATGATGAAGAAAGTCCCGTCTGTCGTCAAGGATTCAAACATTCCTCTGACAGAGAATCTGACATTTTGTTCTCCGAAAACAATTCTGAAAGCTTCAAGGCTCAATCCCGACTCGTGAGTCATCCCTGGTTTACTCATTTGGCGTGTGTCCGTCCTTGATGTGAATCACCTCAGGAAGACTAATTAGCCGTGTGGTCTTGGCAGCTCACCGAGCGACAGTGTAATCAGCAAAGGTGAAAAGTACAAAAGATGTGAACTGACTCATCTTTTCTGAAGTGACAGGATCAGAGTCTCATGTCCACGTGGAAACACTTCCTCAGTGGAGTCACAACAGGATTACACCCTGCGAGCTGTGCAGACGCTCGGCTAATTGTTTTTGTCAAACCGCGCTAAACGTCTGTGTTTGGGTGAAACGTTTTGCTCTCAACTGGACTTTTTTTGTTCCCAGAAGCAGCGCAGAAACAAGCTGGAGCGTGTTGTTATAGAAACACAGAAGAAGAAGAAGTGGAGATGATTTGATTTTTGCCTTAATACAAGCGAGGGTCCAAGGACGGCAGAGTGGGCGCGTTTGGTCCTCCACTTTGTTCAGAATGAAATGTCTCAGCCACGCCGTGACATTTTGTACCAACATTCATCGTCTCTAAAAGAGAATATTTTTCCTGCAGTGATCGAATGACTTAATACCTCCAGAAGCACAATGAGGTTGAAATATTTGTTTTCCACTCAAATGTCTCAACCGAAGGATGCGAGCAGAATTTTATGGCAGGAATTTCCGCTTGATGTCGCCCCAAAAAGAGAAGAAAGTAAATTGCGATTGCGTTGTGAAAGCGTCATGAGCTCGGCAGCGTCATCTGTTAGATTTACAGGAATCGTACACCTGTAAAACTTCTCAGATTGCTTTTAAAAGTTCTTTGTGAACTCCACCGTCGAGCTCGCATGTGACACGAACAGATGCATTCTGGGTCGATGTCACCACGACCTGGACGTCTGACAACATCCACCGAAATGAAAATGAAAAAAAAATTGTTTCGTTGCAGCTATTGTCAGATCAAAAGTAACCGTGTCCAAAAAGCAGTAGGTGGAAGTAAAACTCGTCCCTTCTCCCTCTCTCACTTTCCTTCTTTTAACTCAACAAATTTATCTACAACTAATCTACAAACGGCTGTCTCCAGCTCATCTACAATCCAAACATCCACCCAGTGTTCATTTTATAAACAGGAACACAGAACACAACCTTTTATTTGATTTCATTTATCTATTCACTAAAAGTCTCCTTCATCATGTGGAGAAGCCGAGTGCAGACGGCCGTGAGCTTCTCCTCTGCTCCTCTCTTTGTTTGCTGAAGATAAACCCGGTGGGTTCGGGCTGCACGGCCTCCGGCACCGGGAGGATTCACCACACGGACGAGGACGCCGTCAACACTGTTCGATGAATCCAAGACACCACAGATTGTCTCCTTTCTAAAGAAGCGTTTTTCACTTTCATGACGGAGCTGTGTGAGTCAGCGTGGACGACAGGAGGTGACAGACGGCGTCAGAGGAGGACGGCTCTCATTACAGCCTCGTTAGACGGAGGACAAGCTGGCCTTTCATTTCTAATGACACTCACAAAATCACCTGAATCCTTATAAAGCCATTCAGGAATGTATTCAGACGCATTTATCTCCGTCAAAGACGTTTTATTCAGCAGCCGGTGTTGCTCCCACTTATTTCTGTGCTTCACTTCTCAACATGCAAATGCAGTTGGACAGTAGAACCGTTCCACAATGACAGTAAACATCTGTTTTCATTGTACCGCGGTCTAAGTCTCATCCATGTCCAATGGCTGGAGCCGGTCCCAGTGGACGGGCCTCAGGGTGTACTGCACACACACACACACACACACACACACACTCACACACACACACACACACACACTCACACACACACACACCTGCAGATGAATGTGCAGGGACACACGCTCGCACAGCCAGAACCTCCGTGCGGCATCGTGCGTCATGTTGAAATCAAACAT
>OMLP01024272.1:3618-18370 GCA_900302685.1 Spondyliosoma cantharus | reverse complement strand
GATCGAAAATTAACAGTCTGATCAGATTTTTCAAAATGTCGTGTTTTGCGAAATATTGTTGCATTTTGTGAAAATATGTTTTCCAAACTGTTGTTGTGACTTCTGAAATGTTGTTTCCTGAAATATTGTTGTGACTTCTGAAATGTTGTTTCCTGAAATATTGTTGTTTTCCAAAGTGCTGTCTATTTTATTGTGAAATGTTGTGTTTTCTAAAATGTTGTCTATTTTATTGTGAAATGTTGTGTTTTCTAAAATGTTGTTGTGTTTTCTAAAAGTGTTGTGTTTTCTAAAATGTTGCTGTGTTTTCTAAAATGTTGCTGTGTTTTCTAAAATGTTACTGTCTTTTCCAAAATGTTGTTGTCTTTTCTAAAATGTTGCTGTGTTTTCTAAAATGTTACTGTGTTTTCTAAAATGTTGTTGTCTTTTCTAAAATGTTGCTGTGTTTTCTAAAATGTTACTGTGTTTTCTAAAATGTTGTTGTGTTTTCTAAAATGTTACTGTGTTTTCTAAAATGTTGCTGTGTTTTCTAAAATGTTGCTGTGTTTTCTAAAATGTTGCTGTGTTTTCTAAAATGTTGCTGTGTTTTCTAAAATGTTGTTGTCTTTTCTAAAATGTTGTTGTCTTTTCTAAAATGTTGCTGTGTTTTCTAAAATGTTGTGTTTTTCTCCTCAGGGCTTCCGTACATGTGACAGGTGGCTCTCATTGAACTCGGGAAGCAGAAACCGATAAGCAGAGGGACATTTCAGGGAGTATTTCTGTGTTCTTCCTGCTCTGAACACACTTTGGTGAGACCAGAGGCCGACGGGGATGTGATGTTCTGGCAGCTTTGCCTGAATAAGCAATAAATGGATCGGAGCCGACTCCTAACTGGGCAGGAAGGTAATCAGACCACCACTCACGAGGGGCTCTCACGGTCCAACCGAACAAACGTGTGATAAAAAGCCAAAAGCAGCACAGATCTGAATCCAGCCTGAGCTGGACTGTGCCACCATGGGAATTACACAAAGCATCAAATTAACCAAAGAACTGGACGTCAGATTTCTGGGGTGACGGAGGCAGTGAAGGTTTCAGGCACCAACACCACAACTTAAAAGCCATATAGAGTGTTATACAGCAAAGCTTCCAAGGTCCTGAAATATGATTTTTTTTGTCTATGGTAACACTACAATACTTAAAGGAACAGTTCACCCAGTAAAGAAAATTCAGTCATTACATGCCACTCCGTCACGCCGATGGAAAGTGGGGGAAGTTTTTCAGTCCATAAAATGTTTCTGGAGATTTACAACCATATTTTCACTCTTGACGTGTGTTCAAGCTCGTGTACCTACTTCAGACGGGGTGTGTGCTAATATTTTTAGCTTGGCAGCTACGGTGAAGATATCGGCGTAAAACGCGATGTAGATGACGTCTTTTAGAACCAAATCTCGGGACTACAGGAGCGATTTGATGTTTTTGGTTGTCATTGTTTTTTCAAGTTTTAAAACAAGTCTCCATCGCCTTCACTTGTTTCTGAGAACGCTGCAACGCTAATCGGCCGTGAAGCTTCCAGAAATGTTTTGTGGAGCGCGAACCCTCGACCCCACTTTGCACTGGCGTGGCTGGTGAGTAGATAACGACTGAATTTCTCAATTTGGGGTCAATTGTTCCTTTGATTAACGCTCGACTAATGCATGACTCGTTCTGATTGTATGCATCCATTCATCAGGCTAAACACGAGGTCCTGAGATAAACTTTTTATGAAAGAGGAATTCAGCTAATTTGCTAGCGCATCAGTGAATGTGTGCTAACCGCACAAAGCCATACTGACATCATCATTAGTAAAGCCATTCATCTGTATACGATCTGTACCTTTATTGTAAAGTGTTGTCACGATTCTATTTTTTTCAGTCCCACCAGAACAAGCTACGACTTTAACATGACACCCCTCTGACATGCAGGCCACAGGTATGCAGCTGGTCTCATGTGTACCTGCAGCCCTCTCTGCCCTGGAGCGGGGAGGGGGGGATTAGGTTTGTACATTCCAGATAGTCTGTTCAGCTTCCCCCCCACTTGCTCAGCCTCTTTACCCAAGCGACCAGGTGGACACAGCACCACCTGCCTGAGAGTGATCAGCAGCTGCTCTTCTGGTGCAAGAGATATCACATGTACCTACAATCAATGACTCAGAGGGGAGAGCACATCAGGACAAAACTTTACCTTTCAATCTTGGAAACTCATGAGTGCCCATTCTCTGAACATTGTTTTGAGCACCACTGGCTTAAACTCTTCAACATAAGCGTTGTTAATGTTATTCTTGGCTTTTTAATGTTCCAAATTAATCTGGAGATCATTTTATCCCCAGGCTAATCTTCGGCGATGAAGTCAGACTTTTAAACGGTAGCGGTCAGTGGTTTTCAAGCTTTTTTGACCCTTTAATATGAAGCGCGGCGGCGTCGCTTCACAGGCTGAACGTCTGAGAGTTGTGAGCACTTCAGTCAAAGAGTCATTTAACTTCTCATAAAATTGTATTTGAATCATTTTAGGCCAAAAAAACTATACAATTGATCTTGAGGGTTCATTATTAACCTCAAAAATAGTCAAATTTAGCCGAGCAGGTCCGCTTCTGATAAAATTCAGAATGATGAGAAAAAAACTGCGTGGCAAATTTATGTTTTATTCCCCACCTTTAAAATCACTGCACCCCAGTCATGTTGGTATGGGTGTGTGTGCCAACATGAGGACTATTTCTATTGTAGAGATTGAAATGCAGAAGATGACACTGAGGATAATTCATAACTAATACATTCCCAGACATTTAAGACAGTAAAGTTTATTATTAAACTGTAAAATATCCTGTTACATATCTCTTCATAGCCACATTTGAATGATCAGTGCAAAAAGATGAGCGCGTAGTGACCAATATATCGCTATCAGAATGTTTTATTTCCTTATCGGCCCCTGAAATTGAGTATTTCTCTGGCTCTCGCAAAAGGTAGAAATGGACCTTTGTGTACCTTTTCTGAGACGGTCTGTCATGAAGACAGTGTGTTCCTTGTCGAGTTGGTGCGTTTGGGTTATTGTGTTGAAATAATGAGTCGAGGCGCCGCACACTTCAAGCTCTTCAGAGGAGCTTTGTTTTCACACTCGATTCAACGCTTTTTTTTTATAATTCAATAGAGCTGCTGTCTCCCACAAGGGGCTTCTCCACCACCACATGCTCGGTCGGTGTCACGAACAGCTGACTCCACCTGCTACGGGTGTGTGACCACACGAGTCTGATGGGATTACCCTGTCCCTGCGTGATCCGAGCGAACCCGAAAGCGAGAAAGACGCTGGATTCATGATTTTATCTTTTTTTTTATTTCTTTTTTTATTCACATACAGTACCTTCAGTTCTGGACAGATTACATTCAAGAATATCAAAAAGGAAATGCCTTTAAGGGGTGAACTCCCTCACTAACCCAAAGAGCACAGAGAAATGCATTGGGACGTACAGTACGTATACCTCTCTATTCAAAATCTGCCAGCATACATCAGATATGCAAACATTATAGACTACAGAGTACAGCAGCAGTGACTTATACTCTATAACATGCGCATAACGTAACATATGAACACAGGGCCGAGCTATTTACATTTGATCCAAAAAAAAAAAATGTAGTTCCTCTTCACCTTTTAATTCCATCTGTTTTTATACATATTAACATGTACAGTATTATTCTTTAGTGGGGAGAGTCGGATCCTCCAACATCCTTGGAATCACGCACACACACACACACACACACACACACGCCACACCAGCTGTTGTTTGAAAGCACTCTACACTCTACTTCACCATAAATAAAACGATTACAAAAATATACCTCACTTCAAACAGAACCATAGCAGGAAAAAGCGCTTACAGCCACAGTGGAATGATAAAATAAAATGAAAAAAAAAACAAAACACATATGAACCGGTAAGAATGAGACGGAGAAAAAGAGTTTAAAGAACGGGGCTGGAATTCCAATAAAAGACAGCAGTTTAATGGGAATGTTTGAGGCCGTGACGGGCCGAGGACGGTAGCTGCTGGGATTGGCTGGGGCGGTGATGGTGACGTGGGCAGTCCGGCCGGAGGCGGGTGATATCCTGGCATGGGTTCCCTTTGAAGTCGGACCTCCCTCCTCTTCTCAGAGGGCCGACGTAGAAAGACGTGTTGAGATTAGTAAAACTCAGCAATAAAGAAACGCAGGGGGGGTTAAAAACTCCAAGTCCATGATGGATTAGTAGTGTGTTTACATTCACAGGTATATCCCATCGTATTAAGGCTCAGGAGGGTGCAATGTGTGTCAGTGTATGTGTGCTGCTGCTCATCCTCCCGAGTGGTAGATGACTAGAAGCCAAGCTATTTCTTCTTGGAGTTGACGCTCTTGCAGACCCAATTCATGCCCTCCTGGAAGAGTGTTTAAGACAACAGAAATGGTGAGAAGAAGAGAAGAAAAAAAGAAAAAGAAAAGAAAAGAAAAACGCCCGGCTGGTACGCTCACCTGAATCCCCTCGCCAGTGAGGGCGGAGCAGGACTGGATCTGCCACATGCGATCCCGGATGGTGTGCAGATTGAGACCCTCGGCGATCTCGGAGGCCGGGGCGGCCGTCAGCAGGTCCTGCTTGTTTGCAAAGATCAGCACAGGGACGCCGCTCAGCTTCTCTTCATCCAACAACTCAGCGAGCTCCTGCGACACACACAAACATCTGTTCATTAAACATCAACACACACACACACACACACACACATACACAAAAACGCTGTCACAGAAGAGACTCAAGTGCGTCATGGTCATAAAAACTGCTGTAAACCTGAGACCGGGACTCTTGTGATTATTTAAAGGTCCAGTTTGGAGGATTTAGTGGCATCTAGTGGAGAGGCTGCAGATCGTAACAAGCAGAATACCCCTCATCTCACGCTCTCCTATGGAAGCTGCTATGAAACGGGTCTACTTTGTCAAATCAGCTGCTGCAGTTGCTTGTGAAGTTCACAGACTTGCCATACGGTGAAAGTGATTCTTTTTCAGGGTGTTCTGGGGGTCAGTCGAACATAACAAGTCATTATTAGAAGGCGCCTTTCACTTTTTAGCGACATTTTCAGCACCAGGCGATTAATCAAGAAAATAAGCGACACACGGACACAAAACATTTTTGCACACACCTGACCCGTTTCCTCGAATCTCTTCCTGTCAGCGCTGTCGATGACATAAATCTGAAACAAAACGGAGGTTCTCCTTGTTAGCATGTGCAGCGGTGACTCCATCCAACGATTAATGGAATCAAAACGGCGTCTTTTCTGAGCTCTGCTCACCAGCACGTCTGTGTTTTCAAAGTAGTTTCTCCAGTACGGCCTGATCTTCCTCTGGCCTCCAATGTCCCAAACGTTCAGTTTAAAACCCTGAGACTGGACGCTCTTGATGTTGAATCCCTGGAGTAAACACAAAACATGAAATGGGTTAGATGAAGGCGAGCAGAAAAAAAAAAAAGAAATAAATCTGCCAAGGAGCCAGGCAGCTCATCCTCGTTGTGTCACCTGCAACAGGTGGCGTGAGTCTGAAACTCTCCTCCCGTACCTGTGTGGGGGTGATATGGCTGATGTCCTCAGATGCCAGCTGCTTTAGCAAGGTGGTCTTCCCTCCGTTGTCCAGACCCAGCAGCAGTATCCTCACCTCCTGGTCCGGTGTGCTCTTTAGCTTACGCAGGATAGACAGCAATCCCTGCAACGAAACAGTCAAGAGAGATCAGCCGTGTGATGATAAACGTTACTTTGTCAGGGGGACAGGGGGAGCACTGCCGCAGCTGGCCACCATTGTGGAAATGCATCTCCTTACTTCCATCCACTCCTAAATTACAGGCCGTGGAAGTGCGTTTTGATGATGATGAGTGAGCTCTCTCCTAACGGTACCGATATAATAAGACAAAAATAGGCCCCGCTGCGAGTAGTTTGTCACATCATCTTTGTTTTTCTGCAGTTGCTTCCACGCAGGGCTAGTTAGCGGCACGCAAATAGGGGCTAAACGCAGCTAACGTGCTAAGCTAATCTCCCCAGATAACTGAAACGAAGCAACAAGGCAGATTTTGCAGTTGGGTGTTTTTCTCGGCAAGTTAGACAGCGGCAAGCCATTAAAGCATATCTGTATCCACGAGGGCGCTACTTAATGTGAATATTTCCACGTTTTCAGTTTGAAGTTCACATTCAATAGCTAATTATTACGATAAATTAAACTCACCATCTTGTTGCCTTCGCTCCTGGAGACGCCGCCGAGGGTTACTAAGGGGAGTGACGTCAGACGCACAGCTACGCACCAAACTCCGAGCACAAACCTAATGCTGCGTTCAGGACCAAGATTCAGAACTCGAACATTTACCAATTCCTACTCGAAAAACTAAAATGGCAAGCTATCTAAAATCGGATGTCCTTGTTTAAACTCGGAATGCATTAGTACAGGGCAATATTTGTAAATAAAGATTAATAGATAAAACGTTTTTAGAATAAAAGTGCCCTAAATAAAGGCGTCTGTTCTCTTATGTGTCGTTTGCCTTCTATATTTCGTTTATTTACGAGACGCGGCTGCATTGCAGAGGGTTTACTTGTGTGTATACTTGCTTAAAATACTATGCAAGATGTTGTTCCGGTCAGGCACGTTTTTTGTTGACATATGCGTTGTGTACCGATATCGGAACTAGGAAATCCCGACCTCCGATATTAACATGAATGCAGCATACATAAGTATGGGGGGCGAGTTTAGCTTAGCTAGCTAGCTGCCTGCTAGCCTGGTACACGTTTCAAATGTAGTCAAAGAGTTGCACCACGTGTGTTATCTTGTGGATGCTTCTTGCCCAGAGACTTTGCAATAAGTTCCCACACACCAGTTCTCATCGAGAGGCAGAATACATCCGTCATATAGAGGTAATTAGCTTGCTAATTAGCATAACTGTTAGCTTAAGTTAAGGTGGAGTTAAATGTAAACTTAGGCGTTAGTTAAATCCAGCTAGCATCTCAAACTTGTGTTTTCATTGTGTTCATTTTAGTCATTCAAAAATAATCAAGGGTCACATTTGGTTTTCGCCGGTTTTTACGTAGGGAGCTGCCCCAGTTTGTGATTGGAGGACGTCATGCCACGTGTCTCTACTATGCCACAGGAGCATATTTGATTACCTGACAGGTCGCTCTTGTAGGGCGGCCGAGGGATCTCTGAAAGGTATGTATCATGTTTTTAACACTTTGGATTGCAGCTCGTGTGTCGGTGCTTCTGCTCGGTGCTCGTTTCCCCTTTCTGTGCTCTTTGCAGAAGTCAAACACAGCTGGCTAACTCGAGTACAGAGTTGCATCACTCCGAGCTCCGACTGACATGTTTGCACTGTTTTCTCAGCAGTTTGGTCGGTGGACTTGAACACAAGACCCCACTCTGCCCTCACGTCCACTTTGTGTCTCTTGTTAGAGGAACTGTATTTGTGATTTCACTCACTTTCTACACGCATGAGCTTAGAGCAGGTGAGATCCTCGTGTTAACTGCTGAGGTCATAGACATCCAGATGTACTCAGATGTTGTCTGTGCTGCTCTGAGCTGCAGATCCAGTTTGTCAAGCCTCTGGCGGAGCTTCTCCCAGGTCCTCCAGTTGTTTCCCATTTTCAGGCCTTTGTTCATGTCTTTTCAAACCTGTGTATGAACTCGCCTGTACGGCTGCAGCGATTATTAAAAAATGGATCATGTCAACATGTCACAAGTTAATACAAACTGCTTGCTTGCAGTGTCCAACCAGCAATCCAAACTAGTTGAATTGTTTCTTGATTTTTAATCCATAAAATGTTACAGTACAGTGAAAAAATGCCATTCACAGTTTACTGAGCTCCATGTCAAAGGAAAAAAAATGCAACTCCTCATATTTAAGCTGCTTAAACCAAAGAATGTTTGCCATTTTTACTCGAAGCCGTTAGTCAAAATACCTGCCAGTGTCATCAATTAATCGACTAAAACGCAGATATTCAGTTGAGTGTCATAGGAGATGAAGAAATGCAACACGCATTCCACATGTAGGAGCTGTAACCAGTGATTCTTTTGGGTGTTTTTGCTTTAAAAAGTTATCAAATTGATCGTTAACATAGTTGCACAAAATGTACTATCGACTAATCACCCTTTATTTCAGCTGTACCTTCCTAACTCTTGTATCTGCTTAATAAGTTGAGTTTCTTGGTAGAGTTCAAGTTGCAGATCGGTGACCGACAAATCATTTGCAAAACATCAATTATCTGTGAAGACAATTTAATTATATTTTTCAAGATATATTCCAGTGCTGAAACAGACAGACAATTAATCAACAACAATTTTTTATAACTGATTATTGTTCCCTGAAGTAATTTATTAAGCAAAAATGCCAAACATTCACCGGTTCGGTCTTCTCAAACGTGAGGATTTGCTTCTTTCGTCTGTTTTTAATCATTCTAAGCTGAATCTCTTTTTATTTTAGAGGGTTGTTTGGACACGAGGAGCAAGTTAGCAGCTGCAATCTTGGGCTTTTCACTATTTTAAGACATTTTCTAAACTAAACGATTGATCAAAAAGTGTTCAAAATCTGTTGCATTTTTGCCATTTGTCTTACAAATACACACAGTGTATCTTTACATTACTGCCTTAAAGTCCTGGTTTTCCTGCAGGGGTCAACAGTTTCATCCTATGAAGCCAGCTCCAGTGTTTGTGATATGTCAGGGTGTGGAGGGCCACATTGACATCTCCCTCATGTTTAGCTCTCCCCACAAGGTTCTGCAGGCCTTTCACTCTACTTTAAACAAACCAGAAACAATCCAGTTCCAGCCAGATCGAGCACTGACACACTCCTCTCCTCATGTGCCCTTTACTTATGAAACATTACACCATGTAGGGCAGGTTTACCTACCTGCAGTAATAATTAGTAATGTAATGATGAAGATGCACAGAGGGATGCTTGGATCGTTTGAGCTGAAGTCAGCAAGTTCTGGTTCCCCCCCCCCGATTGGTTGATATGAAGCAAAATGCTGAAAGTGCGAAAAGCCCAAATGACAACCTGTGGTACCATTTATCAGGATGTGGTCAATGATTTCTAGAGAAAGTTTGGCCCTTGAGAATTTTTAGAGAGGAGCGAGAGTTTGTGTTTGTTCAGGCCTGTGCGGGGTTTTGAGCCCAAGGGCGCCCGTTGGCAGACGGCGAGAGCAGCAGCGAGGGAGGAGGCCGAAAAACTGCGACTCCAGCTGGAATAGTGTTGTTACGATACAATACTCCAGAGAAATATCTATATGCAACACCGTTTTGGATACCCACAGGGAAACATTTAGTCCATGGAATGTTAGATTTTTATGAAAAGATGGTGTAATTACATTGCACATTGCAAAAACACGAGTAAACATGAGTAAATGTGTTGATATCTTTGAAAACACTGGTGAGGAACATAGAACAACAGTGTCTCAAGGAGCACCTTCACATGGCTGAGTAATAAATAATGGGTTTACTGTTGCAGCTCTGGTTGCACAAATTAGGCTTAATGGGATCCTTGATGTCAAAAACTTGTGTTTGGTTTCAAAAAGGTCCCATTAATAATTCCTTAACCCACAAGATGACAAATACAGAAGTCTTGTTTCGTTTGATCAGCGGTCTAAAACACAAAGATATTCAGGTTGCAATAATGTGAAACAGAAAGGCAACAAGTCCTCATGTTTCAAAAGCTGGAGGCAGCAATTATGTACCAATTATACTTGAAAAACTATCAAAATAGTTAAATTCGTTACATTTTCTGTTGGATGAACTGACACAACCCTGTGGGAATGGGAGTTCAAAGGTAGATCAGTCCGGCCCTCTCTGACCCACTGAACCAAAGAAAAAAGTCTGTTAATGTTAATCAGTTCAGACCAGGCCTGGCTGGTTTGACAACAAACATGATAAAGGTTGTGTTGAACTGACAAGAAACACGCATTTAATTCATCAGTAAATGTTTTTGCTCAAGCCGGATCAGTCGGTTCTCATTTCTTTATTCCTGTTTTCTTCAGGTTTCGACTGCAGCTGCTGAGTGAACTTCTGCACACTTGGAACTTTTTAATGCATTAAGTTGGGACTGCTTTTTTTTTTTTTTTACAAACCACCATGGCTTCCAGCTCATTCAACATCGACGCGCCGCGATGGGATCAGACCACGTTTATGGGCCGACTGAAACACTTCTTCAACATCACAGACTGTCGAACGGCGCTTTTACCCGATTCGCGTCTGGATGAGGCCAAAGCTTTAGTAGAAAGCTGCAGGTGAGAAGACGGACGCCGGAGCTGATTGTAAACGGAAAGAAATGTTTTGTCGGTGTGTTCAATATGTGTGTTCTGGTGTTCCGCAGGGCAGGATCCCTCCCCCCCGGCACCACAGAGGAGCAGCTCCACTACGCTAAGAAGCTGTACGACTCGGCCTTCCACCCAGACACGGGAGACCGCATGAACCTCATCGGCCGCATGTCCTTCCAGGTGCCCGGCGGCATGGCCATCACCGGCTGCATGCTGCAGTTCTACAGGTACCGAAGAGCAAACAGAGCGAGCGGCGTTTGAGCCACACAGGAAGCTTTTTTTTAGAGGTTTCATAACTGTCTGTTTGTAGGACAGTTCCTGCTGTGGTGTTCTGGCAGTGGGTGAATCAGTCCTTCAACGCTCTGGTCAACTACACGAACCGTAACGCTGCCTCCCCCATCACGCCCAAGTAAGAATCTAGAATACATTAAAGCTTTCAGCGGAAGTCTATAATCCTGCCGTACTGTGACCTCCACATCAGCTTTTAAACCCGTTGCTTTTCTCTCACATTAATGCAAAAGTCTTGTCTTTCGGAATGATGCAAAGCTTTAACAGATTGGAGCGTCTTTTACTGTCTCTCTCAGGCAGATTGGAGTCGCCTACGTTACAGCAACCAGCACAGCGCTGCTAACAGCAGTCGGACTCAACCTCTACACAAAGGTACCAACACACACGGACTGTTTTCTGCTCATCACTGACTGTTGCCTGAGAGCTTTTTGTGTTGGTAATGAGTGCTGAATTTGTCTCCAAAGTCATCTGGATAATCTGAGAAGATTAATCAGTCAGGCGTGTTTCAAGCGTCTCATGTCAGCAGCACGAGTAGAGCAACCTTTGAAACATTATCTGGACCAAATGAATTGTGGGTGTTGAACAAAACAGCGATGCTTTGAACTGCATCGTGCAGTTTTTCTTCTCAGGAGATGCGGTTACAGACTACTTGTTCAATTTCGATACCATACACTAGATATAACGTACGATTATAATCTCGTATTTCGGAACGTAGCCACTCTTAGCATGTGACCTGAAATCATTCATGTAAATATTTACTTGTTAAATGGAGATAATCGAAAGTTAAACTAGGACTAAAAACTGCTAAGCGATGGAAAGAAACTTGGTACAAGTACTCAAATACTGTGATGAGTGTAGTGCTTTTTACTCAAGTACATTTATTTAATAATTTTAGTAACTTTGCCGATCTATAGTCGTATTACAAGATATATAATTAAATGATAAATTACGATGTATTAATATAAGTTAAGGTCAAATTGCATTGATCCTGGTGAAATTCAGAAGCAACCCAGCTGTATATAAAGTAGTGTAAAGGGGCAGAAATATTTATCTTTTCTATAACGAGCTGTTCAGAGGAAAATAATGTCCCCAGAGCACTGTTTGAAGCTAGAAATGTGGCAGGGTCCGCCACATATAAGATTACGTTGTCCTTTAAGATCAGTTTGTTTATTACGTTTATTCAGTCATGAAAACAAAAGAGTTTGTTTGTTTTGGCATGGAAAGGGTTATCTGATTAAAACTTCTTCCCCAAAGCTACGTAGTGCACCTTTAAATTGGCTTCACCCTCACCAACTGCCAGATAACATCATGAGCATCTGCAAAATGAGGACTTTGTTACTTACTTACTTATGTTTGACTCCTTACTTTCAATGACGTCTGTAAAAAATTAAATACCTGGATTACTTAAACGCCATCAGTTTGTGATTGTCTAGTACAAGTCTGTTAAAAGACATGATCATTAATGGACTTTTCCTCAGGAAGTCAAAATGTCTGATAACTTTAACAATCTTATGTAAACAAGCCACCACCATGAACGCCAGAGTCCTGGAACTGATGAGACATCGTGTGTTTTCACAGATGTGACACGTTGTTAATAAGGTCTGTTTTGGAGTTACAGCAGTCTCTAATCAAGGGTTTTAAACTTAAGTGGCCGGCTGTTTTATTTATTCAAATTCGAATCACTGGTTGCATCTTTAACACCTGATTGTTTCTTTGTGTCCTCCTGCAGAAAGCTCCTCCTCTCGTCGCTCGCTGGGTCCCGTTTGCAGCCGTGGCATCAGCCAACTGTGTTAACATTCCTATGATGAGGCAACAGTGAGTCCCGCTGGGTTTCTGTTTTCATTCCCTGATACATGTGTGTGTGGGCGAGTGTGTCGCTCTATTGTGCAGACTTTAATGGTCATGTTTGCTGCAATCCAAGCGTTGCATACTCATACTCAAAAAAGGGGATGAGAAGTCAAGTTTATTTCTAGAGCACATTTAAATACAGCTAAAGCTGACCAGGAGCAATAAAACACAAAGTATAAAGTAAAGAAAACACTTATAAATGTTCCAATAACAAGGGAGAAAATAGTAAGCAAGTGATTCTTGCTTGTTTGTCAGAACTGTTTGTCAAGGCTGTAATCTCAGAGTACCGGTGATGTGTGAAGGCCAGATATAAATACAACATCTCAAGAAAGAGTAAAATAAAGAAAAGTTAGGTAAACTTACAGAATAGCAGGCGGAAAGACTTCAGATGTCTCCACACTTAATCTGTAGCCATGAGGCGTCTCTCTGCCTCCCGTTGCTGCGCTGTCTTTTCCTTTTTGCAGACTTAAAAATAAAGTGTATCCACAAATCTAGTCATTTTTTGCCGACCAAAGCCATCGTGTTGTCGGTTTGTGGGAGCGTCACCTGGGGGACTCGTGTCGACTCGTTGGAACGCTTCAATCAGTGACCGGGATGTGTTGACGCACGTGTTAATTATCAAAGATGTATTTTTAGCTCATTATCGTCTCGTCTTAGGGATGAAATAAGGGTGTTGACAGACATTTTTCATCATAGTTTTCATTAAAGAAATCAACACTTATGTCAGTACTTGTTATATCTCAACAACTGCTACAAGCAGATGATATGAGGAGGGAGACAATCGCCTGGACACCACAAGCTGCTGCTACCCACCATTCACCTGGTATATTTTTCATCACACAGCTCAACAGAGAGGGTTGTAGCTCAGCTTATACTGGTAAATCAGACTTTAGAGTTGATGAGCGTAGCACATTGCTGTCGGCCTCGTGAAGGATTTCTTTCTTTTTACTTTAATGAAGTTGTTTTTTGTTCAACGGCTCTTTTCTTTAGTTTTGTTTGGAGCAATTAAACCTCACCCCGGAGACGTCAAGGTTCTCACGGAGTAACAGGTTGTTTACAGCCAAGTGGATGGCGAGAAAACCACAATAATTTACATGGAGTTTCGCTTCACGTTCGCTTTGTCTTTCATGTTTTCTCAGGGAAATTCTGAATGGCATCGCTGTGACGGACGAAAACGGCAACAAGCTGGGTCAATCTACGGTCAGCACTCTAGAAAAGAAAATGGCACAACAGCTTTCCTTTACTGTCTATAAATGATCTCGTGTTGTATCCCTCCTGTAGAAAGCAGCAGCAAAAGGCATCACTCAGGTGGTCGTCTCTCGGATCACCATGGCTGCACCAGGAATGAGTATGTAAATTTATACCTAGTCGGTTCTTCAAGTTCCTCTTCTTCTCTTGACAACTTTTTTTTCTTCTCTTCCGTCAGTCATCCTCCCCATCATCATGCAGCGGCTTGAAAAATACAAGTTCATGCAGGTCAGACATTTCCCTTCATTACCATCCCCAAACATGAAAGTGAGCATTTGTTCTCAAGCTTTGTCTTGTCTTTTCACAGAGAATCACGTTTCTCCACGGACCCATTCAAGTGATGCTGGTGGGAGGGTTGTAAGTAGAGAGCGTCACAGAGATTTTAATGTTCTGCTGAGTGTTTCATCGTGGGAAAAAAAATATCTTTTGCTCATTCTGTTCTCTCTTTTTTTTTTACAGCTTGATCTTCATGGTGCCCGCTGCCTGCTCCCTGTTCCCACAGAGATGGTAACACACCTGTTTCAGTTGCAGACTTAAAAGAGTTAGATTTGTTCTCGGTTAACACTTTTGGGCTCATGATGGACAGTTTTAATGATCAAAGTTGATGCAGCAGAACCAGAGACAAATGTTGATTTCACACATTGTCCTCCCTCCCTTGTGGAAACCTGTGGCCCTATTACAGAAAGAAAAACCTAACTGCTTATTCCATTTTAAGATTCAAAGATGGAAAAAATCATAACTTTCTATTTCAGAAGCAATTCCTTATCTCATGGCTGTGGTCAGTGTTAGCTCAAATCAGTGTTAGTTTCACCAACAGGCTAGAATCAGTGTTAGCTTCTCCAACAGGCTAATATCTGTTAGCTTCTCCAACAGGCTAATATCTGTTAGCTTCTCCAACAGGCTAATATCTGTTAGCTTCTCCAACAGGCTAATATCTGTTAGCTTCTCCAATATGCTAACATCTATGTTAGCTTCTCCAACAGGCTAAAATATGTGTTAGCTTCTTCATGAGGCCTAAATCAGTGTTAGCTTTTCAAACAGGCTAAAATCAGTATTCAACAGTCTAAC
>OMLP01024271.1:0-17513 GCA_900302685.1 Spondyliosoma cantharus | reverse complement strand
CATATTAAAAGCATCCATCTGTAGACTGAAGTTAAACTAGTAGAAACTAACATGAAGATGTATTTGAAGCCTTTAGCTCAGATCCCAAAGTTTTAAATGTCAGAAACACACAGTTAGAAACAGTTTAACAAGCTGCTGAAGTGAACTCCACTCACCTTTAATGGCTGTGCCCAGCAGAAACGCGACAGTCAGGTAGCTCAGGAACATGGTTCGGGTCTTAAGCCGGGTCTCAGTCCGGTGTGACAGACAGAATAACGGTGCTGTGTCACAGTCTCCGTCAGCTTCAGGGTGTAGTCACTGCTGCCTGCTACAGGTGGCTCAGTCTGAGAGCTGCGTCCTCTGACAGCATTAAGAGCTGTAGTCCCTCCTGTGATTGGCCGGCTCTCCTGTCACTCATCATTACTGTACTCGGCTCAGCCTCCCTCCCTCCACCTCCCCAGCCTCCACCCATGGACCAGTGCCAAGGTCGGCTCTAGCCCATTTGGTGCCCTAGGCGAGATTACTCCTCAAAGTAGAGGCCTACGCGTCCAGATGCGCCGCCGGTGCAGGTTGTACTCTGTGTTCTTTATTGTGAAATGGTAGTGAATCTTTTATTATAAGTTAATTATAAATGTTATGTTGAACACAGCACTTGTGCAAATAACTGCTGCAAGCTACACCAGTTGTTTGTCCTATTCTGTCTGCTGAAGTTTTTATTTTTATTTTTGCTTGTACAGCAATAAGTGAATCTACTCTATATCTGTCGAGATGCGCTCAAAACATATTTCCAGACGCCCCTAACAGCTGCTGGAGAGGAGCCTTCTGATGTAACATCCACACCACTCTGAGAAGTGTGTAAGTTTAGCCAATTGTTTGTGGTCTCTTACGCACTGCTCTGTTGTTGTTGTTGTTGTTGTGATTATTATTATCATTATTGTTGTTGTTGTTGTTGTGACTGAATGGTACAAACTTGTTAGCAATTACAGTAAATTTAGGTTTTAGGCAAATAAAATACAGTTTATTTGTAAAGTAGCTACTTTATATCAAACCTTATTAATTCATTTATTAAATGACGTAGAATGACACAACAAACTTAACAGTATGGACTGTATGGCTACCACATGAACCACACCACCCACCTCTGAAAGAGTAACCTCGCCTAGGGCACCAAATGGGCTAGAGCCGGCCCTGCTTACCTTGAAGAAGACATGAATGCTTTGACCCTTATTGAGATCATGATGTATTGGTGCACTTCAGACCCTTGTGGCTGAAATTAGTATTACCAGAGGATATTACATCTGCCAAAATTTCCACAGATGAAAAAAGAAACTTGGGAACTTTTCACCTGTTTTAAGGTCACGAACGTGGTAGAAAAACAGTTGAGACCAGACTCAGGAAGTAATCAATGGAACTGGACTCTCGTCTGCCTCTCAGGGCTGCCATAGCACTACGTGTTATTAAACTAGTAGTTTGGTTACATTTTATTGCAACTTGCTGGTAGTTCAACTACATTAATATTTGCATATGGATTTAAGTTAAATTACCTTTTTGCCATTTTTTTATTTTGGTTTTATTTTACCATTGCATCTCTACTGTAAGTCAAAGCTGCCATTTCTTACACCTTCACAGGAATAATAGGGTATTTTCAAGTCTTCCATGATTGGCATTTGTTAAATTACATGCTGTCAGTTTGACAATTTTAAGTTAAGTAAGTGAAGTAAAATGTATCAAGTCAAAATGTCTACTGTGAGTGTATGATCACAAATCTTTTCTTTGTAATGAGCAGCTTCAATAAAACTCTTGCATCAACACAGTAAACCGTAAAACCAATAAAAACCATCAAACACTTTGTTCAAGATAAGAAATAATTTATTGTATTACTGTACATAGGAAATATACAAATGTGTCAATGTGACCCAAACATTTCAATAAAGTAAAAGCGCTTACACCTTTCAGACATTTGTCATTTCAATAGAATTTTAAAAAATTCAGTTTACAAGCATATAAAACAGTTTGTACAACTGTTTCTTCTATAGTGCTTCAGTCAGTAACCAGATTCTTGACCTTGTTTTGTTTCAATCACCTAATTTTATACAAAAAGTACCAACAATTTTACAAGTCTTAATTCCCTAAATCCATAGTTTAGAGAGCTGTGTCTGGGATGAACAGTAATTCCCTTCTCTCATATTGTGCAATGCAGCAGCCTCTGTCTTTAAAGTGCCTGTGGACCACCATCCACTTTGTGCCTCTGAGCAGCTCAGGTCTGTGTCAGTAGGTTCCTCTGGGCTTATGGCTCAGCGGCTTCAGTCCGCCTGACCTTTATCCGAAAGGTTTTCAGGTCCTTGGATCAGTGACAGCCGCACTCCTCCACCACCATGTTCTCATGATGCCTCATGATCATCTTCCCGTTCTCGTAGTACAACATGGAAAGCGGTGCCAGGCGGGATGGCACACAGGAGAGACATGGCACCTTATCTGGATGGTGAAGCTTCAGCAGGCTCTGGAGAAAGAAAGAGAAGACATTATTGATTAGAGTACGTCTTTTAAGGGTATTGAAGGTGCATCCTGTTGCAGAAAATACAGTACAGTAAAAGTACAGAAGGTTGTCTCCTTACCTGCATGTATGCATGGTTAGATGGAGTGAAGGTCTCATCTACTGGTGTTGGACAGTTCCCCTCACAGCGGTAGGCGTTGTACCGTTTGGGATAGACAATCCACTCACTCCAGCCGATCTTGTCGAAGTCGACCCACATGTCCACCTTCCTGCAGAGGGGACCCTTCTCCTCCTCTGTGGGACCGCTTGCAGGAGCAGCTCTAACCCCTCTCCGTCTCTTCTGCTGGGTCTTGTGGTGCCTCTTGGCCCTACTGGTCCTCGGACTGTCCCTGTCCAGGCTGACGTACTTGGAGTGCTCAGCTGTGCGGATGAGTGTTGGCATTCGCTGGCTGCTTGGGTTCTGCCTCGAGAAGACCACCATCATGACCCGGTCAGCCGTATGGTGCTGGACTCCATCCTGCTCTTCCTCCTCCTCCACCTCAGGCTCCTCCTTCCTCAGAGTGGGGTGCTCCCGATGCAGCCAGCGACGGAGCACCTCTGTCATGTTGAACACCCTCCAGGAGGACGGGGAGACCATCGCACTGGGATGAGCTCTCAGGTGGCCCAGGAACAGCCTGTTCTCTGGGCAGTGCATGCCGGAGCAGCGGTCCCTGTGGGAGTGGTAGATGTCCACTGAGGCTCGGGAGGACTCGGTGAAAGCGGGCAGGCGGATGCGAAGCTCAGCCAGTTGGACGTTGTCGCTTGCAGACATGGAAGACATGTCAAAGGTGACGGACCACCTCTTGCCAATCTGATGACAGCCTGAAAGAGTAAAGAAAAATTGATCAGCATTATTTGTGACTCGTTTAGAAAGTCACTTGTCTTCTGACTTGGGAACTTGGGACTTGGGCCAACAAGACTAATTTCTCATCCTTAAACATGTGATGACTATAATATTGCAGTTCTTAGAAATGCCACAGCTTTTATTCCCAATAGTGAGTTGCATAAATGTGATGAGCCAGATGATTAAATTAAGGTGAGTGAAATAAATTAATTAATCACATGTACAAAGGAAAACTAATCCCTAGTTAGTAACGCAGTCCAACTGCACTGCATGGAAAGCTGTGCACAGCAACGTCCCACCAAACTCCATTAAAAAAAAATAATAAAAAAAATGCCATTTCAATGTGGAATACTTACTTTTAGCGACAAGGCTGATGACAGAGTCGGAGTCGTGCAGAGCCGGGTTGTCCTCCGTCCTTGTGTGAGTGCTCACGCTGGCAGGAGGAGACCCAACCCGGTCCTCGGTCAGCATGGTCCGGTACAGCTGCATCATGTAGAGGGGCAGCCTGCCGCCCTGGTGCCGCTGCACGGAGCGTCTGGTACCGCCGCCCACCCCACGGAGCAGACCGGGAAAGGGCTGACCCAGAACCAAATCCACCAGAAGGAGAAGCGCCAAAGAGAAATCCACTGCTAGTCCCTTCATAATTCCTCGGTTGTGTTGTTGCTCGTTCGCAGGTAGATCCACAAATGGTCCAGGTGAGAGGCCGGCTCTCGGTTTATATAATCCCGCCTTCTCTCATCTGGACGTCCTCTGAAGAGATGTGGATGGATGAAGGGTGTGTGTGATCCACGGGACACTTAATGTGACAAGCTTGCTGTGTATCGAAACCAATTGGCCTTTGTAGTGTCCGAGGTGTGAAAGGTGCAAAAGCCCAGCGCTCTGATTGTTGTTCTTGTGTATATTACAGATCCCTTTGATAAGAAGCCGTGACAATAATATTAGTTAAGGAGATTACGAGCTGCAGCACAGCGCTGTGATTAATGGGAAAGTAACACAGGAGTTAATCAGAAAAATGACTCTCTGCAGCTGAGCTGTTAGGAGCCTGCTGGGGGCAAGTTCAGGTCAATGTGGCACACTGACACTGACCATAAATAAAGGATTTTAATCATTGGTTCATTTATATTGCCAATATAAGCTTAAATAGCCTCATTCTGCCAGGGTCTATTGCGATATGTATTCATTTATTAATCAGAAACATTCAACAAAGATGGTGTTGGGACAATTTATTTGTCCTAAACTATAAATATAAACAAATATAATTGATATAGTGGCTTTGTAGAAGGCTGAACCCAAGAATATAAGCCTATACAACACTAATAATGGACTGAACAGGAGAAGTTTTTCAAGTAGTTAAATTATTAAATTATAATCAAAATGGCAAAACCCATACTTTAAAAAAAGAAAACATAGTAATGTTCCTTTGGAGGCAATGGTAACAATTTTATTTTCTATTTTATTTATACATCAGGGCTGCACAATGTAGAAAAATGTTATTAAAATTGCCAAATGCGATATCCAAACTGCAAAAGTTGAAATTCTTGGATAAAGATTAATGTGTGAAAAACAGAGTTATAATGAAATGTAAGAACACGTTATCATTTATATGTTTTTGTATTGCTACAAATGTCACATCATCATGATTTTAACAGTTTATTCAGTGAAAATAAGAATTGCAATGAATCAATATTTAGGTGAGTTGTAAGATCAACTTCCACTGCGGACAGCTTCAATGAGAAGACTTCATGCAGCACCATCCGACGTGCTAATTGACAGCAGCATTAGAGGGACATTAGTGACGTTAACGCTCGTTACGTCGCCCATTCATAAGTCAAACTGCACACTTGACCACAAAGGACAGAAGAAAGAGGTGATGGCCGACTACAAAGCTTTGACGCCGTCTGATGAACACGACCTGTGAAAGGAATAAAGAAAAGTTCTCTTTGTATGAAATGAGTCTGTTCTTTGAAAGTTCTTTATTGTCACAACATCAAACCAGCTTTGGTTCTGAACTTTGATTTGCTGGACATTTTGGGTGATTGAAACCTTAATACATAAAAGGAATTATTACATCAAACCACTACGATGAAAGAATCAAATGAAGCAGTATTATCATATTGACAGACCATGGGTATAAAGAAAAGAAATATTCAAATACTTGAGTGCACCACAAGCAAACTTGTACTTGCAGTTGAAGACACTGAAGAAGTTGCACTGACGCACTTTAACAATATCCGTTGGTGGTGATGTAAAGATAAGAACTATTCTTAGATTACTAGTTAAGATTATTACAACAAAAGATAAATATAAACGTTTAAATCATTATTATTATTGAGCTAGTTTAGGCTTTAAGAGTGGGAATTATCTCCAACTTTACCAGATGCAACACTAGTGCCTACATGTGAATTCATCACTAACTATAATCCTGAAATTGTCCAATCTGCATGAGGAGCACTTTATTTACTTTCTTAAAAAATATAGTTTGCAAATAGACTCGAACTTGAGAAGAGGAACCATATTCATCAGTAAGGTATGGATGGATGACTGATGATGATGAATTAATCCACACGGCAGAACAGCTGCTCTCAGAGAATCTTGCACTTTGTTCATGTTTTACTTTTGGCCACATAATTTAATAGAAAAAATGACCATACACGAATAATACAATACAAGGCTCCGTGCGTAAAAGCGCAAATGCGACCTTACAGGCCACCATAGCATGATATAAATGTTGTTTCATTAGCCAGACATTACCACTTTGGCTGCTGTGCTGAAGACATTTCTCCGTTTGCGGTACAAATAAAGGAAATTCTGATTCTGATTCTGAACATACCCGATAAAGACAGCTGGAAAGGCTGACTAGATACATTCATTAATAGATAAACAAGCACAAGTAAATATTTATTTAGTAATTAAGTTGCACAGGTTAAATATAAAATAAATATAAGACGGGTGCTCCGGGGCTGGACCGCACCTGCAGCAGCTCGAGCTGATTAAAGCGTTTCCTCTCAGGTGACGCAGTTTGTCCCGATGAGCTGAGCTGGCAGATATGGATTTGCCACTCTTCATTTGTTCAATATTTCTGGCCAGTCTGACCATTTCCAGAGGTAAATGTTGTTCTTCGTGTTTTTAAGTAATTTGAGTGATCTTAAATCAATCAATCACCTCAAATAATGGCCGTCCTGACCTTTTTCTCTATTACAAAATGAAGAGTCAACATGGCGGCCATCATCAAAAACTCGAGTCAGTCCGTTTTAACTAACGTTAGAGCATCAACAGTTCGGATTAAACATTTGTTTATGAAAGTTCAGAAGTTTTAACTTAAACATATTTGGGTAAAATTAATTTAAAAGTAGTTTATAGGATGTTGTTGTGTGTTGGACCTCACTCAGGCTGGATAAAATTACACCCCTGCTAACCTGCTAGTTAAGCTAACTCTCATGGTACCGTTTACAAGCATATATGTGTCATGCGCCATTTTAGCAATAATTTAACGTTAACAAGTTAAACACAAGACCTCTGTGGTCTCTCATATCCAGGGTTCCTCCTTAGTAAATTGGTTTGTCTACATACATAGCTTTGTCTACTTTTCGTCTCAGTAAATAGACAATTGTTTAACAGTTCTGTTTCAAATAAGCTTAATTTAAATAAATAAAAAGAGGAATTTCATATTTCTACTTTGTCCTGTTGTCTGTCTCTGTGATTCTTTTAATATTTTTTTTTATTCATTTTTTTTTAAAAGGTCAAATGTTGGGATGTCCTCAAGGCCAGTGGCAGTGTGATGATGGAGGCTGTATCCCTGATATCTGGAGATGTGATGGAACTGGAGACTGCCTGGATGGATCTGATGAAATGGATTGCACTGGTAGGTATGACTGCTGTGCTTGGGACAAAAGCAGTGTTCCCAAATTAATTAAGATGGCCATATTTTCATCCATCATAGTCATTGTTGGTCTTTTTTTACAAGACAAGTTTTGATAGAATCTGTAGCAATGCGGGCAGATGTATTTGTGTTTAACATTTGAGTAATCAATCTGCATTACAATGACAATTGAAAGGCACAGTTGTATAAAAGGTTAAGCAAAAACCGTTGATGCTGATTTTTAGTCATTTACGTTCTAACATTAGGTCACTCTAAGAGAAAGCTATCTTAATCAAATTTAATTATGTGTAACTTCTGTACCTAAAGAGAAAATGTATGAAAGGAGAATTAAATCTTTCACGTATTTTTGTTCAATATACCCGTTCTTCCCCTTCTGTATAATGTTTTTTCTCTCTCCCAGGCTCTTCTGAATGTCCGTCGGGTCAGTTTTCTTGTGTAGATTCTGTCGGCTGTGTTAATGCCTCGGCCCGCTGTGATGGACAAATCCAATGTCCCACCGGCTCGGATGAAGAGAACTGTCCGGCTACTGAGAGCTGTTTGAAGTCTGACTGGACATGTCGAAACAACATCTGTATCCCAACAGAGCTACGCTGCAACGGACTGAATGACTGTCTGGACAACTCTGACGAGGACAACTGTGGTGAGAAGGATGGAGGGTTGAGTATTGCACCACAGGAATGTTTCATGTATCCATACATCTTAGTACTTTAAAATACTACATTAACTTATTCTGGTGCTTTGCTATGTTTTAACAACCTAGTCCTTAAGAAATTAGATATAAAAAATGTAAGGGTAGGAGTTTCTACAGGGATATGTGTAGACATAAGAAAATCACAAAATAACGCTGAGGCTCTAAATTTTTAGAATATTAAAAATGCTGTTTTTGTCTAGACATGATCTTAAAAACACAATCAAACTTGATCTGTTTGACTGACAATAGCTTGGTGCCGAAACATGTTGCCGTTTGTGGTGGTAAATTTTAATAGTTAATAAAAAAAGAAAATTGAGTGTCTTTGATATATTTGGAACATGAAATCACAGTGATTTATCTCCACAAACCACATCAACAATGACATTATTTTGTCTCTTATGATTTCATATACATCAATGTGAATAATTCATTATGATTAAATTAACAGTCTAACAGATTTTTTGTTCGCTCTGACCTTGTGATCATGTAGAGTCAAAAGATGTCCTCCTTACAAACCAGTTAAATAATTCAGTCTCTCCTCTAACAGGTCTGTGTGGGGAGGGTGGTATACATTGTCCTGAGGGGACGTGTCTGTCTGCTGAGGAGAGGTGTGATGGACAGAAGCACTGCTTAGATGGCAGTGATGAGCCTATAACCTGTGGTAGGTTGGAGACGGATTACAGTGATGGAAATTGCTGCAACAAATTACCTTACACTAGACTGCAACTCAATCTCCAAATTATGTGATACAGTAAATTGCTTTTGGGGCATGAATTTCTGTGATGCTAAGCCGTGCTGCGCCTCCTGCAGGTCGTGTTTGCTCTATTAACAACGGTGGCTGCAGCCATGTGTGTGTCGATGAAGACTGGGGAGCTCTGTGTGCCTGTCCTGATGGATATAAGCTCTCTCCCAGCGGAGCCGTCTGTGAAGGTCTGTGTGTGGGATGACTGGAATCGACTTTTCAGTTTTATTATGGGGGTAATTGCCCTTTGCGGTATCATGCTTATGAAAATAAAACCTATGCTCTCCCCTTAGATTTGGATGAATGTGCCCAAACTTTTTCTCCCTGTATGCATCACTGCACTAACACCGTTGGATCCTACTACTGTCACTGCAGAGATGGGTTCAAACTGGATGGAAACTCTGCATGTCTAGCTACAGGTAATGATGTATGTTTATCTAAATCCAGGTTGGTGTATTTAACATGTTGTGGCCATTCCACCTTGTTGTTTGATAGCAGCTTGGCTTCATCTTGATCCTCTCTGAAAAGATCAAACTCACCAACAAACAACAAGTTCAAGTGGCCAAAAGATAATTGACATGTTAATGGGGTTCTTTGATGTGGCCGACCTTGTAACAAAAGCAAGCAAGAAAGAAAGGATAAAAAAAATCAAGCAGGTAATACCAAAAGAGAAATGACTTAAAATGTTCTATCGCATCAAGGTTCTTTTTGTCCAAAAATGTCCTATTTTTACACTTGTCTTTACACTTTTTACACTCAATCTTGAAGTGATAAGCAAGGTAATTCACTGTCAGTAACTGTGGGATATCTAACTTACAGGAAGAAAGTACTCAAGGACGATATATTCACATTAACTGCACCCTTCTCTGTATCTATAAATGTCTCCAGGTGATGCTGTCAGATTGCTAACAGTGCAGAGGAAATCAATCGGGCTGTTGAATGTGACGTCTCAGCAGTTTGAAGTTATCCAGACTCCAGCCTTTGACCTGGTGGCTTTGACTTTTGACATAGCCCGAGGCTGGTATTACTGGGCTGACAACCAGGGCAACATTTACAAAAGTGATGGACAGCACAGCTCGATGAGCTACACTGGTTAGTTGACCCAACATGATACTGTTTTGTTTGAAGATATTATGGTGATGCAGCTTGTTGTGTGTTATATTTTTAGCAAGTTTTCTATACAAGTTGTATGAGTTATATAGTGGCTGAAGGAGAGTTTGACAGATGCTTAACTATGTATGACTAATAGGCCTACAGACTGTTTCTCTTCTTCCCTGTTAAAGCAAAGCATTGTCTACTTCTGATCAGCAGTTGCATTGTCTATCAGCTGTATCTAGTTTAGCTGGGGCTTTTATTCAAAAATAAATAAATAAAAAAATTCAATAACTTTAAAAAATTCCCAAAACATCTAAATATATCCAGTTATTATAGGGGAAAAAAAAGCAAAGGTCTGGATAATAAGAAGAAAGTCTGGATAAAATGGAATTTACTTGTGCTTCTTGAATTTCCACTTAAGTTGCACTTTCATAAAAATATGTATGTAAGAAACTGGAGCTTTAAGATATGGCCACTTCTATGTCCACAGAAAGTGATTAATCAAAATTGAGAGAGGAATGTAATTAAAGTAATTTGAATTCAAGAATTAATTTCTGCTCGTAAATCTTGTAAGATCTTACATTATTGAATTATTAAGCTGACTTGGTATGAATATACACTACACTATACATAATGTATATACAGTACTTTTACACAAAAATATAAAAAGTCCCTACTGTAACCTGATATATAATCCCTTTGTTCCACATCAAAATTTGAACCCCAACTGCAGAGGTAAAAGAGACCAAAAGCTCCTTAATATTTCAACAGGGGTGCCTGGAATCGGGGGTCTAGCCTGTGATTGGCTGAGTGGAAACCTGTTCTGGACCAATCAGAAGACAGAGTCAATCTACATGCAGGCAGCTGATGGAGAAAGTTACACTTCTGTGCTGAGCAAGAACATCCACCCATCAGAGCTGGTGCTTATACCTGTGGAGAGGTATGTCTGACATTCATTCTATCTGAGTACTGTTTAATTTGATTTGACATGAAAATCATGTGATGATGATGAACTTGGGTAGTGCTGATTCAAATACACCGCTCTCTGACTTCCAGCTTGATGTTCTGGATCAATGCTGGCCACGGGGACAGAGTAACAATAGAGAAGTCATGGATGGATGGGTCGGACAGAAGCTCGCTGATGTCGCTCACTGCTCAGTCTGCTCACAGCCTCACCGCTGATGTTGCTGCCAGGAGGCTATACTGGATCAGTGACTTCAAGAAGGTGAGTTAAGGAAAGAAATGCAGAAGTACATCAAACAAGCTGGAGTATGAATAGAATATCATTAAACATAAGATGTCACTTAATTAGCATGATGAAAATAGAATACAATAACCTAAACTCTGATAAACCCTAATAATTATCCATCATACAGTGACCATGAACTTATTTCATTCAGTCTATAGAGACGGTGAAGGTGGATGGGACTGGCCGTTACACCTTCACAGGACTGTTCAACAGCAGACCGGCTCTCGGCCTGGCTGTGTTTGAAAGTTCCTTCTACTGGTTGGATGACAGAGGACTGTGGCAGGTTCTACAGAAACAACCGGATCAAAAGAAATTCATCATGAAATCCACACTGCCAATAGTAGCAGTTTACCACAAGCTACAACAGCCTCAAGGTACTTAGTAGAACAACAGATAAAATGGTAACGCAACATTGTTCTGTCGTCCTCTGAATTTCTACTGAAATTTTAAGTTATGTCATCTCTATGCAAAGTACCCAGATATAATAATTTTGAATCTGAATCTGTATCTCTATTCTACTTTGCACGGAGCATCTGGAACAAAAATAATTTCCCCCCAGGGAATAATAAAGGATTCTGATGAAGAGAATCTTATGTAAATTATTTTAGTAAAGTGTCGTACTTTGTTCATGTGTCGACCAATTTCAGAAATATATTTCATCTGTTTTTAAACAAAAAAAAAAACGTTTTAAACTCTCTCAAACCTTTCAGTGCAAGTGTATCTTCCTAACTTTTTTCACATCTGATAATATTACTCACATATCAAAATGTCTTGTCTCATTGTCATCAATCAGGTTCTTCAGCATGTACAAAGACTCCATGTCAACTGTGTCAGCTAACTAAAGGAAGCCCCTTGGGATTCACCTGTGCTTGTCCAAACTCCAAAGTACTGATGCTTGATGGGACATGTGAATGTAGGTTTACCATAGCCTTAATTTGCCTATTTTACAAATGCCTTTTTATACCGTTTTTGAAGGATGACAAATAGTATAAATTGTACTTGATCCTGCTCAAGTTTAGTTTCCCAAACTGATCTAAAGAACTGGATTCCTCCTTTTATAGTCTGTAAAACAAGTGTGATTTTCTTTCCAGACTCTTGGATTAGGAATGTGTTGAAGTCCTGTATTATTGTCTTTTTTATAACTTTTTTTTTTTTTCTTTAACTCTGAAAAACATCACTTATTTTTTGTTTCCAAAGATCCAAGGTTTATATATGCTACCATCACCAACATCAACATGTTGGAGTTTAGAGGCAGAGTCTCCACTGATACCCAGCTCTTCGCCACTGACGACAGTATACTGTCATTCGATCCGGACTGGTACAGAGACTGGCTTTACTGGGCTAACCAAACTGGCCATATCCAACGCACCAGTCTAACTGAGGCCAAGACTGAGGTGGTCCCAACACCTTTGCCAGGTAAGTGGTTTGTGCTTTTAGTGCAGAAGACGGGTTGCTATTAAAGTGGAACTGAGGAAAAAAAATGTATCGCTTAGTTTTGTTCAGACTGCAGGCAATTCTGATTTGTTTCTCAAATTAGATCTTTGACAGACTGTCAGCACAGCGTCAGTTACTTATCTGCATTGGTTGCTGTCCTTTTTACCTGTAGGTATCTAAATAGTCTAATGTGGTAGCATGAGAAATAAAGATTCATTGTCCCACCCTCCAAACAATTGGGCTTAAATGTCATGTTGCAGACCTCCTCTGTCACAACTGACTGACCTGCTTTTTTTTTTTGTAGTTTGTCTGATAAAAGTCGAGCAGAAGAGAGGGAACCTGTATTGGGTGTCATGTGACCAAAACAGCATTGGCACCACCACAGTCGACAAACGATACTCACAGCAGCTGTACCATACAACGAAGAAGATTCTAGACATGTATCTGGACTGGCTGAGTGGTCGTCTCCTGTGGCTGGAGGAAGAGCGAATCCTCAGCATGAGCTTGATGGGAGGCCAAGCCAAAGAGCTGCTGCACTTAGCAGGAGGTGTCGGGGGGAATATCGCCTTTGACCTCAGGGCTAGTAGTCTACTCTGGAACTCAAAGAGGGCAGGTCTGTAGATCAGAGGGATAAAATGGGGATTCTTATGTTTAAATGTCTTAGAAGTTGAATCCATAACAAGTGAAGTTTTTCAAAGGCATGAAATGAAGGCATTTTAGAATATTATTATTATTATTGTTCATTTCAAGGTATGTTTTTGCATTGTTGTACTGCATGTGCGTGCTACATCTAATTAACTGGAGCCTAGAAAATAGAAAAAAATAAAGTACTTGCAGGCTTTAATCATGTCCCTTTTTTTACCACTCATTGCGCCCACAAAAATTATAAAAAGATTGAATTTGTTGTGATCCTGCATGATTAAGAGCTGCCAGTGTTTTAAGAATCTTTCATTATTTTGTGATCAGTATAAGGACAGAAATAAGGGAGGTTTTGAGTCTGTCATTGAGCTCCAACATCAAGAAATGTAATTGTTATGCTAGATGGTGTATCAGGCTTAATTTCACTATAGAAACACACTATTTGAGTAAATCTTGAGGATCTGATATTTCCACAGTACAGGCCTGTTGAATGAGTTTTGGGTCTTTTTTTTTTTTCCCCAGGCTTAACAACAGTGAGTTTGCTGCAGGAAAGAAGCCACCAAGCTGGCAGGAGATGGAACATTTTGGGCTCGGTTATAGCTGCCTTTGAGCCTTTCCTGTTGTCACTTTCTGACAATGTTGTGACGCTGTGGGACCGGCGTGATGGGAGCGCCATCCAAGACATATCTGTGGGAGGTCAAGTGCTGAGTGTAGTTGCTGCACTCAAGGATGTCCATCCAGGTCGGACCACTAAATTAATTTATACAGACACATGCTGTCACTTTATTTGAAGTTTCTGTCCATGCTTAGTCTTTATGTCAATCCTATCATGGCTCATGTCAGCTGCACAGATAAACCTCCTGCAGCTTTATAACTAGATATTCAGCACTTGCAAGGAGTCAGCAAAAGTTAATTGAAAACCTTCTCTGGATGATGATAATAACCAACATAAATGTTTTTACTTAGACATTTTCTCAATTTCATTATAATAACTTTCCATAGTGCCCAATACTCCAGTCTGCAATGAACCCTCTGTGCAGTGCCGAGACACATCAATCTGCCTCTCACAAGCCCAGCTGTGTGACGGGAATAAGGACTGCCCTGATGGAGATGATGAGGACTTTTGTGTAACCACATGTCTGTTTAAAGGTAAAATATTAATATATCACAATTTGTCACATGAGAAGTAAAGTTCCCTGGCTTTTTTTTTATCTTTTCTTTTTTGCCTTTTTTTACAATTTTTTTTTTTTATTTTTTTTTTTATAGATGATTTCAAGTGCACGGACCGTAGGAGTTGCATCTCCAGGAATCTTGTTTGTGACGGTCGTTCTCACTGTTATGACGGTTCAGATGAGGTCAACTGTCCAACCATAGCGTCCCCTGCAGCTCTCGCAGACATCCTAAAGTGTCGCACGGGCTCAAGTCCATGTAAAGACGGCACGGAGTGTATTTTATACAGCCATGTGTGTGACGGGGAAAAGGATTGTCAGGATGGATCAGATGAACAGGAATGTGGTGAGTTTCCTAAGAAAGCCATACTTATTGGAAAAATTGCAGTAAAAAGGATTGCAGATGCAATCTATAGTGTTAGTGAAGTGTAACACATGATTGAACTCTACCTTGTAATCACTACTGTATGTTGAAGATGCCACAGATCAGACGATGACTCCAACAACATCAAATATTGTTCCATTCAACGAAATGCCACCTGCCACCAAACCTCCTGCTCTCACGGTCCCTGCCTGCAGCAGCCCCTCTGTGCTCTGTCCCCATTCTTCTGTTCACCTCTGCATTTCTCCAAGCCAGTTTTGCGATGGACACAAAGACTGTCCTGATGGCTTTGATGAACAGAACTGTGTAAAAAAATGTTCCTCAAAAAGTGAGCATTGAGTTGATGTGTTCTCTAAGGTGGTAATTATATACATTTCCCTTGTATAAAATGTTATTTCAAAAATAAAGTGCGCTCAAAAGAGCTTTTAAAGCACCCTGAAACTTTATTTTCAATGATTTCCATCCAGACGACTTCCGCTGCAAAGATCGTAGGAGCTGCATCTCCAAGAGTCTGGTTTGTGACGGGCGTTCTCATTGTAATGATGGCTCAGATGAGGTCAACTGTCGGAGCTTAGCTCGTCCTACAGCCCTATCAAATGTACTGAAGTGTCGCATGGGCTCCAGATTATGTCAAGACGGCACAGAATGTGTCCTCTTCAGTCATGTTTGTGATGGAGAGAGAGACTGCCAGGATGGATCAGACGAAGAAGGATGTGGTGAGTTTGGAATTTTAAACCCAGGCCTAAATTTATTTTCACTATCATTGAAGCTGACAATGATTTCCTTTTTTACTGTTGTGTTGATTAATTTTTAGGTGCTGCAGGGGTTGACCCTACCACAGCTACCGCAAACTTAAATGAATCCCCTTTATCTGTCGAACCTTTTACTGAGCCTCCCACTGAGCCATCCTGCACCAGTCCTTCAGTTCTGTGTCCAGGTTCTTCTCTATGCATCAATCCAGCACAGTTTTGTGATGGAAAGAAAGACTGTCCTGATGGATCTGATGAGAACTGTGTGAAAACATGTCCTTACATAAGTGAGTAGTCACATTCTGAGCTGATTGAGGCTGTTTTTTCTGATTTCTATGGGGAAAAAAATGGGCAGTTCTTTTTGTTGTTTAGCACTTCTGTATTATTGTTGGACTATTACGCGTGTTCCTCCTCAACTGACTTTCTTTGCAATTCAGGTCATGTCTTTGCATAATCTGTTTCCCCTCTATAGCTGACTTCCGCTGCAAAGACCGTAGGAGCTGCATCTCAAAGAGTCTAGTTTGTGATGGTCGCTCTCATTGCAATGATGGCTCAGATGAGGTTAATTGCCCGAGTGTGAGTGCTCCTGCAGCTCGAACGAATGTCCTGAAATGTCGCATGGGCTCCAGACTCTGTCGTGATGGCACAGAATGTGTCCTCTTCAGTCATGTTTGTGATGGAGAGAGAGACTGTGGGGATGGATCAGATGAAGAAGGATGTGGTGAGTGTTGATTCACAAGTAAGTAAATGTACAGGTGTATGTGTAGAGAGGTGCACTTTGCCATTTTTTATAATTTAACAATTGGACAATGTCTTTATGAAAATTCTACACTTCTCCAGCTAACTCTTGATGTCATTTGTCTAGATGATTCAGACACTGGCATTATATTTGCAGAAAATTTCAAGTCAAAAGAATCTCCAGAACCCCTCGAGAGGCTCACTGACCCTCCTACCAAGCTGCCCTGCACCAGTCCTTCAGTTCTTTGTCCAGGGTCCTCTATATGCATTAAACCAACACAGTTTTGTGACGGAAAGAAAGACTGCTCTGATGGATATGATGAGAACTGTGTGAAAAGATGTCCTTACAAAAGTAAATCATTAAGTTATTATACTTGGCTTCTTTTGAAATTGAGTTTCCAATAAGTGACATTAGACAAGAGGTAGTGTGAAACAATTCAGTAATCTCATTTATATTGAGTGAATTCGAAGTATAGTTGTCTATGCAATTCAAGTAATTGAATTTTTTATTTATTTATTTATTTTTACCCTTTTGAAGCTGACTTCCGCTGCAAAGACCGTAGGAGCTGCGTCTCAAAGAGTCTGGTTTGTGATGGTCGCTCTCATTGCCACGATGGCTCTGATGAGGTCAACTGCCCGAGTGTACGCTCTCCTGCAGCTCAAACAAATGTCCTGAAGTGTCGCATGGGCTCCCAACTATGTCGAGATGGCACAGAATGTGTCCTCTTCAATCATTTTTGTGATGGAGAGAGAGACTGCCGGGATGGATCAGATGAAGAAGGATGTGGTGAGTTTCTATGGAAATGTTTCTTCTTTTCAGAGTGAAAATGTCAAGATTGATTTTAGATGAATTTGTTGTTCTGTGGTGTATGATGCATGCCAGTTTTCACAATTGGTGCGTAGTCTAGATTGCATGTATTATCATCTGTATTTTGACTGAGGCAGCCCACAAAAACATGACTGAGAGATATTTTCGGCCATTGCCAGCTGAGAGGCCCCCCAGAGTCCCAAATGTACATAATCAAATGATTAAAAAGTTGGTTTTGCATAATCAATCAATCAATCAGACTTTATTTATAGAGCACTTTTCATACATTGAAATGTAGCACAAAGTGCTTTACAGATTTTAAAACAGCAATAATTAAAAACAACCCCCCCACACACACACACACACACACACACACACACACACACACACACACACACACACACACACACACGTATCCAGCTACTTAAACACAGTAAGTGAAATGAAAGAGTGAGTAATAATAAATAAATGGTAATACATAAAACAGGGCACTAACAACAGGTATTGCGGAAACTGAGGAAACGCTATCATTGATGTATTTCACTGAGGAGACACTAGAGGCAGTAAAATAAAATAATAAA
>OMLP01024270.1:7398-21754 GCA_900302685.1 Spondyliosoma cantharus | reverse complement strand
GGCTTTCATTCGAGATATCAAAGCGCCAGCGCTCAAATATTCAGGGATGCCGCAGTTTGGATGTTGCCAAGATTTTTGTCAGAGATAATGAAAGACTATTTGTGATTAGTCAGGAGGAGAGAGCTGGTAGCTGTGTGCAGAGGCTAATGTGTTGCCATAAATAAGTATGCCAATGAGACGGTGTAAAGTGGATTAAGCTCGCTGTGCTAATACTGCCATATGTGTGGAGCCGTTCGATGTCTGAGAAACTACAGACACTGTGGGGCCCGCTCTATCATCACATCTTTGTTAATACAGCGCCTAATGTGTATTCAGACCCGAGAGGTTACATGTGGCTGGTTCATACAGTGAGAAGAGTCTGGTCTTTGAAGCAGGATGTGCAGTATATTCATTATGGATTATGTAGAAGTCTGAAGAGGATTACTCAGTTTTGACTCAAGCTACATTTTAGTCCAGGATATCATGTCGCACACACTCGTTCAAATGTTACTTTTAGGTGTGTGAAGTGGATCGTGTCAGAAGTTAAAGGTGCGCTATGTAGTTTTGGGGAAGAAATTTTTATCAAAAAGAAAGATTTTTTGACTGATCTTTTTTTCTTTTTCTAAACAAACTATGTTTGTATTTGGCGGACCCTGCCACCTCTCTAGCTTCAAACAGTGTTCTGGGGAACTTATTTTACTCTGAGAACAACTTGTTTACTCAGTTGTGGAAAATGTAGATACTTCTGAGATTGTATTATTACCTCATTATGGAATATTATTACTCATTACCAGTTTTAATTTATTTTCCAAAACTACAAATGGCCCCTTTAAGAGTGACTAAAATGCACTGATTTTTCTGAAGGGATATTTGTGGTGCTTGGAGGGCTTTATGTTCAGCAGGGTATTTCAGCACACTGTATGGAATATTTATTGGTATATGGAACACATGAAATGTGTCAACTTAATGCTGCATTAATCATTCAGTGTGGCCCATGCTGTCACTTTGACGAGGCCTGGTTTTGTGATGAAGCGATTGAGGCACAGCAGGCAGATGTGTACGTCTTTAAATTCATCTTCCCTGTGTTTTTGTACAAAGCGCATGTGAGATTATGAAGGTGATCGAAATATTAGAATGTTTTTTATAAATAAATGTAACACTACAAGTATCGGCTTAAGTTGTGAATTATGAACATTTTCTCAAGGTAATATGTGAAAAATGTATCTACCTGTACTGTAGGTGCCAAATTCACTTGGTGACATTGACCGTTTTTTGTTTTTATTTGGTCATCCATCAAAAGCTGAAAATGCCAGAACTTTAATTTCTTCTTTATCCAAGTTCTCAAAATATCTGTGTACACAGAATTCCAAAATAAAGCCAAAGATGCTGTGATATGTCCTGGATAATGCGTGATGGCCCAGTTTAGTCAGCTGTAAAAGAAGCTACAAGAAAGCAAAGATAGCACACACACACGCACACATGCAGTCACAGACCACACCAAGTCAGTCCTTCTCTTAACTTGCAAAAAAAGAAGTTGGTAAAAACTTAGATGTGCTTCTGTAGGTCAGACACAAAGTGCTGAGATGACAGGTCTCCAGTCCATTAGCGGCCTTGTCTCCTTCAATCTTGTCAACAACTACTGTCATTTACTAGATTTCCCATCTTTCCTTTGGAGCAGCTGCTTTTCATACAAGTAACTATGCGATGTCTGCCACTGTGCACCCTACCAGACAAAAAAGAGAGTTGACACCGCAAAAAGTATACCGAATTATCAGTACTTCCTGTTTGCAGTGTTAACGGTGTGCTGAAAACTATCACTGAATAACTTTAATACTGAGAAAAAGTTAAAAACATCACAGGCCCCATTTAGACGGACCATATCACTTCACCTAAAGTCCAAGCACTAGTGTATTTAGGGCGTGTCCAAGTCCATTTTGTAAGTTAAGCGGTGGTTATTTAGACTCTGAATTAGTCATGTATGTGTTTTGGGCAGAACATAAATCAAACCAATCCGAGTGTCAGTAGCACCCATTCCCACTAAGAGCCAGGTGCACCAGGACCTGGAGCTTATTAAACAGTGGCACTAGTCTTCGCCGCTGGACCATCTGCCCCGCCATGTCACAAACATCTGTCATCAACAACTCTGTTTGACTGCATGTGAGAAAATACAGTGTTATATAACCGAAAATGAGGAGGGGGAGCGTCCTGTCTGTGTCCGTCGATCTCAGTACGTGGATCAGGTGATGCAGGTCATCAAACGTATCACCTGATCAATAACTGGTGTGACGAGTGGGGAGAATTGAATCAGTGTAAAGCAGCTGTCCTGATAAGTCTTGTCTAAACATATATGTATTTCAGAACTAAAAGTTTTGTTCTGTTTCATTTTGTACACTTTATAACTACAGCTTTTAGTTTTGCTGATTAAATGTGCCACGATATTTGTTGTTGTGACATTATTGTGTGCACTGAATGTTTAATATAACGGAAAGCAGCTTTTCAAATCATAAAATCAAAGCATATGCACGGTGTGAACCCACCTGTGTAGGCACAGTTTACTGTCTGAATAATAATAATCTTTAAATAGCAGAAAAACAGACTGCGCCTCTGACTTCAGACCAGCTTTTTGTTGGTCTATGGTCACTATCGCTTTCTGCTGCCTCAATTTAACAATGTGCCATTGGTGCGCCTGACCGCACCTCTTTTTTGGACCAACACGCCCAGGGGTGCACAAAGTGCAAGTACATTTGCTATTTACACAATGTGGGCACTAACCTTGAAAATGACAACTGTGTTGGCATGAACGCTGTGTACCGCTTTGCAGTGAGCATAAGACAGAGCCTCATGATTCTCAGGCAAGTTCTGGATTTAAAAGGAGCTAATTCACAATGTCAGTCACACTAAATCTAAAAACTGTGTATCTCTGTGTATGTGGTTTGGATTTAACAGCTGTAACTATGAAGAAGTAGCCTCAGCACAATATGTGCCAAACTGCAATCATTTCCCACGGTGCACCTGAAGCTTTCACCTTACGCGGTATGTTTTTGTCTTCCGCCGTGAGTGTGTCTTCCACTCAAGCTGATTTGATTTCTTTGTCTTTTGATCAGAAAGAGGTTTTTATTCAGTATATAAAGTATGTGTTTGTACCATTATATAAACAATGCATAGTTAGTAGTTGTGCACATCCTAAGACAGACTGTTTAAGGTGCTGGACTAATAAAAGATTAAAATATGTACAACATGAAAAAGGTCAGCATACTGTAGCTGCCTCAGGTGCAATTTACTTGCACATGTAACTAACTGAACTGGATTATGATTACAGTGTGCCTATAGTGTGACACTATATAGAAATCCTATTCCCCAGGGCCCGTATTCACAAAGAATCTTAAGGCTAAAAGTAGCTCCCAACAGGCGAATTTAGGAGCAACTCCTAAAAATAATGGCCGTGTCAGTCGTAACTTTAGGACTCCTAATCTTTGAAAATAAGAGTTATTCACAAAATCTTTTAGGCCTAAAAGTAGCACCCAAGTCTGGGAGACCTTAGAAGTAGTCCAGGGGACTCCTAACTCACTAAGACCTAGTCACAATAAGTCCTAAAATGGTTGCAGTCAATCCACGACCGAATGTTTTGGAGACACTAAATGACAGGGAATTATTAAAACAATATCAGATGGACCTCTAAGGGATTCAAGTTGTGGTTGAGTTGGTGAAGGACGCAATAACATCCCCAACAAACCGAAATAATCCAATAACGATGGAGTTAAAATGTTTGGCAACACTCCGGTATTTGGCTACAGAGAAAATGCAAATGCTCTGCAACGTGGATAATTTAGGGATATCACAGCCATCAGTGAGCCACTCTATCTACCAAACCATCAACGCGCTCTGTAGACCCAATGTAATCCGTCAGTTTATCTGGTTTCCTTTAGACAATCGGCAACAACAAAGAATCAAAGCCAAATTCATGGAAATTGCAGGTATACCCGGTGTGATCGGTGCCATTGATGGGCCGCATATTAAAATAATTGTATCTTCTCATGATGAAGACGTCTTTGTCAATCGGAAAAAGTTGCATAGTTCCTCATAAATACATTTCTTTATCCAATATCTTTTCATAGGCTTTGTCATGGGCTTGTAGGCAACTTCCTTATTTTCACTTCATGCATTGCATAGCCTAAATTACTTTTCAATGGGCTGCCCTGTCACTCAGCAACCAATCACCGTTGTCACCGCTTCTAAGTGCATCCTTATAAGTTGACGTCATCCATAGCAACTGAGAGCTTTGTGAATTACTTTTAAGAAAGACTCCTACATAAAAACTTTTAGTCCGATTTAGGAGTACTCCTCACGTTCAGACAAAAGTCTTTGTGAATACGGGCCCTGGTGCATATTTTTCTACTCTCTTCTGTGAGGATACTGTAAATAGAGAACATTAGCGGATGAAGACATTGAGAAGTCGGCACGTGATTTGAAAACAAAAACATGGTATTCTTTCTCACCTCCCACTTAGTCAGTAGATGTCCATTTCAATGATGGTACATGCTTTTAGATCATTTATTCACCCTATACTGTGAATTTTTTTTTTCTGATCTCTTCTTATAACATTAACAGTGTCTAGACGTGTCTGTCACTGATGCTGATGTATTAGCGCGGTGGACATTTAGGACAGCTAACAAAGCTTCAGCTGCCTGTCTCCTCTTAATGGCTGTCCAAAATGTCACATTTTTTTCATGTTTACCATGTAACCCAGACTGCACATGCTGAAAAAAGATCTCTTGGTAAAGGAGCAACCATCTCCAAGCGAAAAATAGTCATTACTCATCTGCCCCATGTCCATCAAAACACAAAATGTGGCGGAGTTCCTGTGCTGTAGCTCTGACAGTTTGTTGTCTGCACTTTTGAAAAGGGCGTTAAATGACATCAGATGTCTTTTATGTTAAGTGTGCTTCATGTCCTAACTAATGACAGGCTATTTATAGTGCTACACACATGGCTTTGTGGACCAATGCACGGGTGGACCCACCAAGGAAGTTATAGGCCACTCCTACTGCCACGCCCACTTCTGTCAAGTGGTCAATTGACGTGAACAGTGTATCAGCTGTACTTTGGCTTGTGACCAACCTTTGCAAAAAATCTTGTGCAAGTCTCTTAATCCATTTGGAAGTTATGCACCTTTTGGTGATTCGCACTTGGCCATTGCAACACCCCCTTTTAGCCTGTTGGCATGAACGCACACACACACACACACGCACGCACACACGCACACACACACACACACACACACACACACACTTGACCTCCATGCGTATTTCAACCTCCTAGGGTGGCTGATCCATTCTACTTGACTTTTCATGTTTGCTTTCTTGGTGATAATGAGGAAGCTCAGGAAGGAACATGGAGTTCGACATTGTGGCACAGTTCTGATGTTTTGGGCTTTTTATTTACCTGGTAGGGGGGAGCTGCGCCTGGGTACATTTGGTCGATTTTTAAATCAATTTCTGTTTTCAGTACCTGAATCAGGTCTGTGCTTTTTGTTGTTGGGCATTTTGAAATTGAATTCTCAAAAGCTGCTCTGCTCTCCCTTTTGTCTCTGTGTTTTTTTACTGTGAAAATGGAACCCATCTCTCGCTCTGTTTCTCCCTCTCTTTCTTGTAATAGGCTCATCTTTCCCTCTCTCCCAGCTCTCTCTATCTTCCGTGAGTCTGAATAAAGCAGCTAATGGTGCGTGGAAATGGTGGCAGCACAGTCATGCCTATAGACAGACTCTTTCCCTCTTATGTGTTGCAGTATGCAAGTGAAAATGTACATTTATAAGGATGAGAGGAAGTCATTCTTTCACCCATCTCATTTATATTCTGCGTTGTAAGGCACTGTAAGGGCTTAATGATTTTTTTTTTTTCTCTTATCCATTAGAATGTGAGATTACTGAGTTCTGGTTTAGTCTGCTTCTCATAGGGAGGCGAAGCCCGGGTGCTGGTTTACTGGAATAACTCGTACAGGCGCCCAGTTTTTTCTCTGCAGTGCTGCATTTGAATAGAGATTTGAGCATTGAGCGATTTGGTGAAGTCACGACACGCCACTGCTGCTTGTTCTTCTTATGATAATGATGATGATGATGCTGAAGATGTGTCTTTCTTGTCCTCAGGTCTACATCCGTATCCTGGACAACGAGTGGAATGTATACAGACGTTACACTGAGTTCAGGGAGCTCCACAACCACCTGAGGACCCAGTTTCCACAGGTGGACACCTTCAACTTCCCACCCAAGAAAGCCATAGGGAACAAGGTGGGTTAAATGTAATTTGCTGTTTGTGTGACTGATTGTTGGTCTTTCTCTGTCTCTTGCAGCTTCTTTTAGAGCGCATGGTCAAGGCATTCTTCACACTTTGTCTCTTGTGTAAAACACTTAAAACACACACTTTAGGTGCTGTGTTTGCTCTCACTACAGCTCACATGTGGAGGAATCCAAAGTGTGTAAGACTTGCTGTGCCTAGTTATGGTTGCTAAGCTCTGATTGTACTTTTAAATGCCAGGGGCTTTAGTTGGATAATCCAAATATTAGCAAATGCAGTGGTTATCAGATAAGGTCACCACTGCCTCATCTTTTTCTATTTTGCTGACACACACACACACCAAACCTACAGCGAACAATTGCTGCTCCAGGTCCCCATGACTCGCTTACCTTTATAGTTACTCGTAGAACTCTCTCTTTTCTCTCTCTCCTCCTCCTCACCCCTCATTGCCCCCCCTTTTTTATCCTGTTCTCTCCCTCCCTCCAACCTTTTGGAGCTAATTTGGTTCTGACCCCGATTCTCTGGCTGGTTGGATTTGGTGCTGCCACAGCCCAAAGCTTCAGTCTGACTCCCCACCTTCAAAGACATTGTGCTTTCACGGTTAGAGTCTGGTCTGAACGTTTAGTCGCAGAAGCTGCAAATAAGAGTAAAGGTTGAGTGTGTGTGTGTGTGTCTGTCTGTGTGTCTGTGTGTGTGTGTGTGTGTGTGTGTGTGTGTGGGTGTGTGCATAACCGTATGGGATCATGAGGAAGTGCAAGTGTCTGTCAAAGGCCTAGACAGTCTGTGTCATTGTGTCCCGGAAAGCTCTCTGAAAGCCCATTACGCTGCAGGTTTCTGTGAATTATTGGTTTGCACCATCTCCAGGAAGTCAGCCGCCACTCCAAGGAAAGCAGCCCAGGCTTTGTTACTCTCTGACCGCATTTTAAAGCGGGCAAACCACACGCTGCTGGAAAGGCCGACTCAAACTGAGCCCTTGCTTTAGACTTCCTGTAAAGTCTAGCAAATATATCAGAGTCGCTTAAAACAGTTTTCTTTTCGCCTCCAGTGCTTGAAGTTTCTCCTTGCTGCAGTGGTGTGGAGCTGAACATCTTCCTGTTGATCCACTTGTCATCTAGTTAGATACGAAAGGCTAAAATTATGTCGACAAATTTTTGCGGCTTATACTGTACGCAGGTCGCACATGCTGGCAGCGTTAAGTTACAAATGATTCATTGCTTACATTTTTCAGATATGTATGATGTTTACACTTTTTTTGATCATATCCGTATGTTTTTCATGTATAAAAAAAAGTCTGAACTTGTAAAATGAGCAAGAGGAAATTATTTCATGTTGCAAATAGCAGTTTCCGTGCCTTGAACACACATTAGTTCATTACATTCATACTTGGCTACATCTTGTTTATCGGGATCTTTTTCTGTCTTTTATTGTTAATTTTTTCTTTTAATATTGGAGATCAGATTCACATGAGGTCCCTTACATATCTAAAGTACTGTATTTTCCAGACTATAAGACTTATAAGGACTTAGTAGGTGTCCGGTATGTTAACGTAACAGCTGTTAGCCCCGCCGATCAGCTGTTAGCAACGCTAACTTTCAAACCGACGTACTCAACATATACTCTGTGGGCTGTCCATCATTGCTCCGTTGGTCCTCCCTCCACCACAGCCTCGGGGATATTCACCTCCTGGCTCCTTTGTCGCGGCGATGTTGGATGGTCACCGCTCCGCCGTTGCTGGCGGGGTCTTCAGGTGTTCAGCGCAGGAGCTCCTGGACCTCTGCTGTCTTGGTCTCCTGCGTCGCCCCCTCTGTGTGCACGGGGCCTCCAGAAGCGCGTTTGATATGGACGGTGCTATTCCCTCCGTGCGGACTGACAGGCGCTCCATTTATTCTTTCTAACGTTTACTCCTTATATATATTTTGATATATAAGTCGCACCTGACTATAAGTCGCAGGACCAGCCAAACTATGAAAAAAAGTGCGACTTATAGTCCGGAAAATAAGGTACATGTCAAAAAACTTCCACTTGCTTCTCCATGTAGAATATGAACCTCTGACTCACTCATTAAAGTGTAACTCCACTGATTTTCCACCTACAAATTGTGTTGACAGGTCTAGGGGAGTACTACTGCATATGTGGAAAAAGTAGTATTGAGCCTTTTGAAGCCCCAGAGGAAGCTGCATGTAATCTGATGAATTGCCTTCAGTGATGTTGCATTGTGGGTAACTTTGATCATTTGCCTTTTAAACTGTTGATGATGAGGCCAACAGTGTCACAGGAGTGCAATTCTAGACCAGTCGACAGCTTTTCAATACCTGTTGCCTACATTAACGACAAAGAAACATAGCCACCCAGTGACATTACTGAAGACAGTTTATCAGATTACATGCAGCTTCCTCTGGAGCCACAAAAGGCTTTATGCTACTTTTCTCACATATGCAGTAGTACTCCTCAAGACATGTTAACATACTTTAATGTGTTAAATTGGTGGAGTTACTCTTTAAATGAGTCTTTGTCCATCTGCAGACCTTTTTGAACCTGAACATACCGGAATATGAAAAACATTTGGATTGATTGTGCTTTATTCTTATCACTCCCTAGACAAAAAATCACACATTTTTGTGAGGTGGTCTCTGGCTCACTTACAAACTTGGACTCAATTTCTCCTGAAGATGATGCTGTAGTACCAATCTAAAGATAAACATTTGCAAAATGTATATAACCTAAGCCACGCACGCTGAGCGTGTAGACTAGGCTGTGGAGAATCTTTAATTCGCCACAAACTAGTGGATATGCGGAAGTCCTTCAAGCTGTAAAATTAATTAAATGTAATAATTTCCTCACTTATTTGAAATGAGTTACCCCAGTAGAGGAAGTTTTGGAGAAACTTGCCAACAAAAACCAGAGATGAAGGCCTTGGGGGCCAGACTGAAATGAAATGAGGTAGCAGGTGGAGGGCTTTATAGCTTATAGTTTGATAAGTACCAGATTGGAGAAGTATGCGTGTGTATGTTTAACGTGTGTGTGCATGCACAACATGAATGTCTCTGTGAAAGCTGAGGCTGAGCGGCATCAAAGAGCAGCTACACACTGCCTCTGTGTGTGATCGCATGTCGAGAAGGTGCTGTGCTGTCTCGATATGTACCACTATGTTTTTAGACTGCAGAATTGAGTCTCTGCAGCATGGAGTGCATCTTTTGTATTTCAAGTGTGTTTATCGTGTGTGTGTGTGTGTGTGGTTTTCTCAGTGATCAGCAGGCCTGCTGCTCTCAGTTCCCTGTTATTTCAATCCAGCCAGTGTTTGTTTGTGACTCTCCACAAGTACTTTGGAGAGTCTGCAGCAGCCAAGAGCTTCTTCTTCAGGTGGAGTGGAGAGCAGACCTGCTCAATAGAGCTGTTGTTCTAAAGATGCAAACACAATGAATACAGCTTAATTTGTTAGTTTTTAAAGTTTTAAAGAGTTTATGATAACTGCCGTTAAAGCAAAAACAATAAATAAGTTAAGTCTAACTTTGATAAGACACCTGGTATCTTTCCTGGTGATCCTCATTTGCCATCAGTCAGTCAAATAATCAATTAGATTGAGATCAGATGATTAACTTAATGTTGATATTGACATTCACTTCCAAAATGCTGGCAAAGCTGATTTCTTCAAGAATTTGAAAGAAGAAAAATATTGAAACCATTTTCATTATAGGGCTGTCACTTTTTCAAAAAGTCACATTTAAAATGAATTTGCAGTGCAACAGTACAACTGTACATTTTGAACTGAACAAGCTATTAGAGTTTGAATATGACTTTTCTTCCCCAGTGTTTAATTGAAAGAAGACTTACTACTGTATGCTAATTTTTAGGTTCATAATTTTATTTTAGGTTTACATGCTTTAGTGTTTAAAAAGCATTGATTTTCTCAAACTGTCCAGTGCTTCAGCTTTGTCTTCCCCATCTATCTGAAATGCCCTGTTTTAACTGTCGTCTCTTTAGGGCCCCCTCCCAAATACCCAGACTGCTCTGATTGGTCAGCTAATACATGCCTTAGTCAGCACTGCTAACTGTGACTTATGCTTCATTCACACCAAACGCGATGCTTTTTTCTTCTTGCGACTAGATTACATGCAAAGTCAATTATAAAATCAGATTAGGTGCAAATTCATGTCTATTCATTCCGGGCGGTACGAATTAAACAACACGATTGAAGCAATGATGCAAAAAATTGATTGGTTGACAATATTAAACTCGGGCTGAATTTTTTCGTGTGATGCTGTGTGGCAATAGCCTAATGCCGCGGATTTTCGTACATTGAGCAACAACAACAACAACAATGGAGGAGAGGATGATAGTCACTAATCATGGCCATTGGCAGACATGCGTACAGTAACCGCTTTGGTACTTTGCTGTGCTCATAAACCATCAAATGCTGATCAGTGGATTAGGTCCAGACTATCTGAGTTTTTGTGTGTGTGTGTGTGTGTGTGTGTGTGTGTGTGTGTAAAAGTCAGGGACCAACACTTAAAATCATGCTCTACAGTGTTACTAGTGGTCAGAAGCTACACAAGGTGACCTCAGGGTTTGAGTTTTTCATGTTTGTCCTGTAGTGCTTTTGGAGATCTGAATAATTGGTTCTCTATTAAAAGGCACAGTCACTGAAGTGTCCTCCAAAAGTTACAAAATGCATAGAAAGAACTCAATATATGATGATGTTTGATTATAATGAATTTGTTTACTTCCAGCCCCAGCTGACAGCTTCTCCAAAAATTTAGTCGAGGACTGTGACAACACCTGTGTTGATAAAAGGTGTTGTTGTGTTTCATCTTCTCTCCCAGTCCATCTGTTTCTGTTTTTGTCTTCCTCTCTGTGAAGATTCTCATCCCTGTCTCGTACTACTATCTGTTTTTCTGCCTCTTTCCCGCTTTCATCCATTTCAAAGTGACACAGAACAGAATTTTGCAAATCCAAAGCTGACTCTGATACACACATACGCATGCATTAAACACACACGAGGACTTAATGATGGAGAAATGTTAACGTTATGAATGAGTTACCTGGCGCGATGTGAGAGGAGGAGGCCTTCAGAAGCCTTTTAACAGCACCGTGAATATCTGCTCCGCTGTAAGGATGAAACACACAAACTGTCAGTAGAGATCAGGTAGCAGGGGAAACGTGTGCATGCACACCCCTTACTTAATAGTATTACATGCCAAGCACTCTCTCAGTTTCATCATTACACAGACACACACATACACACATCCAAAAATGGTTGACAACTCGGAGAGAAACACAGCTGTAGTCATCAAAGAGCATCTGCTCTGCTATGGATTTAAGTCATATGGAACCGTATGGGAAAACGTCACATGCTACAGCTAACCTACGCGCATACACACTTTTGCAAACTATCTATCTATCTCTGTTGGCGTCAGGACTCAACACACGAAGGGAAGGTGAATCACCGAACTGTAAACCGGATGTGCGCTTCACTCCAGAACTCTGTCCATAAATCACATGTTACATCAGGCAGGACATGAATTTTACCTAACGTGCTCAGCCTGCTTCCTGTCAGGGACACTATTGACCCTTCACTGAACATCATGACTTTCCCCCTTGTTGTATTGTCACCTTTTACATTGTAATGAAGGAAAATTTGCCTTATATTTCCGAATTTTGAATTTCGGTAAATCCATTGCTGACAGTTTCCGGGTCGCGCTGTACTGACATGAATCTTTCCGATAATTAAAACAAATGTTCTCCAGGCTTGAGCGGAAATGGAGACTTGGAGTTACTTCGTTCATGTTTATCCTGCGACTGTTGGAGTTTACACTGACACTTTATTTTAGCCAGTTTGGAGTCAGACAAATTTTAGAAGATGCCAAATTATTATTATTTTTTTCTCCATAAAATTGGATCCCACAATTGGGTTGTAGGTGGAAGCAGACAAGCTGCCATATTTAGTGCCACAAGGTGCCATACTGCGGTGGCACCCCTCCTCTGCATTTAACACTGTCATCTATATAAAGGATTTCAATTTTGAGCGCTTCTGCAAAAAAAAAAAAAATAATCTGTTGAAGAGATCCAGAAGAAGCAGCCATGCATTGAAGATATCGTCGATGCCATTATGATATTGTCGTGGTTTGTGTTTTTTAGTTTTGCGATTTCCTGTTTTGTGTTTAATTTTTTCCTCTTGCGTAATATTTTACTGTCTTTGTCTGTTTTCTCACCTTTTTTCTGTGTACACCTGTGTCTCATTGTTTAATCACTCCCTGTGTGTTTCAGCCTGTGTTGTTCCCTCGCTCTTTGTTGGTTCGTCTGTTTCCCCACATCAATCCCGCTTTCATCCTGCGTCTGTTTGTTGAAGTTGCCTTTTTGTCAACTGCTTTTGGGATTTGGGATTTTTGGTTACCAGCATTGAAGCTCGGCTTACTGTTCATTTACCAGCCTGCTTCTGTGTGTGTCTTGTGTGTCTTTGTGTCAGTTTTTGCTAAACCTGACAGATATAGGTTGTATAATCTACTAAACTTTGGTCCAACAGTAATGTGCAGCACAGTGGGAGTGCAACACTTAAATCAGCAACTGGATTGGTCCGTTCCGTAACCCTTCCCACCCTTGCTGCTGATTAGCTATTTTTTCTTTGATAAATAACAGGAGCACTTGAGCGGTTAGCCATGAGAAGGAGTTTATCACTTGAAAGATTTTTCTTTGAGCAAAGAACTTTTTTATTCCAAACTTGGCTCTTTAAAGCCTTTTAAGTGTATCTCTCAGAACACTGATAAATAAAGGTTCTTCTGCTTTAATGAGGTCAGAGCGATACTCAGCTTTCAGGATTGATGTTACCTCGACCTCACCTTGAATAATAAAGGAAAAGATTGTGAAAAATATGAAAACTGTGATTACAGTTCGGAAAAAGGGGTTGAATCATGAGTTAAGTGCAGTTTGGAACTGGAAAGTGGACAGTTGAGGGTCATGATACAGATTTATCTGCAGGATAGATGCAGGACTCGTGCCACAAGTTCTCGCAATATTAAAACGTGACGATATTTCCTGTCGTATGTGAAAAGTGATCTTGCAGTATCGGTACATGACAGACGGTACAGCAGCCAGGATGACATGAAAATTAGCATAGAACATGCCCTCTCCACTTGTAAATTATTTGGTTGGCAGCATTTTGGGTACCCGGCGGAAACTATAAACAGCGACGGAGTAACAAACAAGACACAAACAAATTATGTAAGCACCGTAAGAAAGCAGTGCATACACTTATAACAACCCTGCCTGTGTACACACTGAAAGGCTGGACAAACTTTGTTTATAAAAACTTTGGGTTATTTATTTTTTGTCATTTATACTGTTTTTATTTTCTACTTTAAATTTGTTGGGAAGGAGTTCAGTTAGAAGGTCACACACAGCCTCAGTTAGAAGTTGGAAGCTCACACATAGTTCAGGCACAGTTACAAAGTCTGAAGAGACTCATGAGAATTCGCACAGGAGAGAAGCCGGTCAGTTGAGTTTGTAGAAAACCCCTTTACAGTGCTTACATGTTGTTTGTGTCTTTTACTGCATATGATAATTCATCAGTCAGAAAGTGCAATTGAAGTGACATTCAAAACAAGATGATCACAAGCTAAAACATTTCAAAATGGACCTGCATCGTTTGAATTTTGTGACTTTTGATCGGATAAAAGACGTCACTCACGTATGTCGTCATTAAGTTTCCTTAGAAATAGTGTTAAAATATTGTCTTGTCTTGCTCTCGTGAACCCCACGTTGCCTGTGAATTTCTCCCAAGGGGGATCAATAAAGGAACATCTTATCTTATCTTATCTTAATATCGTGTATCGTCTCATGACACCCCTGGGACTAACACATGGTGTCAGAATAAACAGTCTCATTTGAAAAGATTCAGCAGATCAAAACCTGCGATGTAAACACTCCTTGAGATTTAGTTTAGAAGAGATTTAGAATAGTTTGACTCTCTTTTAGTGTCTTTAGTGAAAGATTACAGGTCATCCATCGTGTAGCAGAAACCTTCCTTAACATCGCTGACTGTGGTGCTTGTAAACCAAACACCTTAAGCTATAACTACAGTATCGGCTTCTGTC